>JANIJH010000004.1:4968105-4991075 GCA_024520975.1 Erythroxylum areolatum
AAACATTCAATCGATTGTGTGTTGCGCGATTTTCAGAATTCTGTCCGACTTTTAATTTCGTTTTCTCGTTCCTGTTTTCTGTGTTCATCAAATCAAAAATTTTCATTCTTCAAGTTTGTTCCTCACATCTTGAATTAAAAATCTCTAGAAGACATCTTCACCCAATTCGAACCCCAGCCTCCTCAAGATTCCCGTTTTCCTCAGCTGCCTTCATTTTATTGCCCAGAGTAACATGTCACTACAAAATCCACCATAACTCAATCATTCCTTATCCGATTAATTCGATTCTTGCGTCAAAATTGTAGTTCACAAAAAAGTTCAACAACTTTTATTCTTTCCTCGAAACCAAATTCCCAGCCAATTAACTCAGAAACGTCTTAGTATTTCCTGTTGCAGTTTTAGCTGATAATATCCAGATTGCCTAAAACGTTTTCCAGTAACCATCAAACCCTATTTCGATTACCTTCAGGCCATCCCGCCATCATGAACCCCAATCTCCCACCCACGCATTCACCCAAAAAGACATACAGTCTCCATTTCCTAATTGCCATATGATTCCTTGTTAGACAAAACGCCAACTGGCGGTAATCCCCTTCCAAATTATTGATGCCTCATATCTCTCTAGCGTTTGGGGAGGATGCTTATCATCAAAGCAATATTTGTTCCGAAGGATTCGAACCCATAACGCCGAAGGTTTGGTGAGTGCGTCCCATCCCAATTTTTCTTGATTCACTAGTCTTTAATTTACACACCATGTCTTGTTATAATCAGGAAGGCCTCCATATAAGTTTTAGTTGGATGTTGCATAGACTGTAGATACATTTTATATTTACCAACAAGCTAAGTCAGTACCATCCATCTATGAAAGTTTTGATTAGGCTTGAAAAAAACTCATCTGTTCAATCCAAAATTCATGTATAAAATTAATTTAAATAAAATTGAAACTAATATAACATAAAAATTAAATTTAGATTTAATTTAAAATTAAAAATACTTGATTTAAGATTTTTTTTATTTGACAACCATTTTGAGCTATTATAAAACTTAATTAAACTTAATTTAAGGGATTATGAAATAAATCTAGTTATATTATTTTTAAACGGGACCATCCCTAATTAAAAGTGTGTAATTACATATATTGTTTTTACTAAATGAGAAAAACCAAAGTTGAAGGACTTGATTGAGATTTAGATAAATTCGTTGGACAAATTGCTATATTCTTTTTCTTTATCATCTGAAAGGAGACGATAACAGCCACTTTTTTCTAACGATGGAAAAACTAAGTCCGTTTAGTTAATTAAAAAGAGTTTAGTTTTTAACTTTCTAATTTTTAGTTTTAATAATTTTTATTATTAAAAATTAAACAATTTATTAATTAATCAGTCAGTTTTTATAAATTAATAAGTTCTTATAAATTAATATAAATTAATTAAATTTTATTAAATAATTATTTTTAATTAAATTTTAAATTCTTGATAAATAAAAATAATCTCTTTTAATTATAATAGTCTAATTTTATTTAAATTTTTAAATTTTTAAATTTTTATCTTAAAGATTTAAGTTCTTATCCGAATTTTTAAAACGTTATACTTTCCACTTCAGCCTACGGGCCACGAGTTTAAATCTTATGTTGTCATTATTCTGTTACAATTCTGTTCTGTACCTAATGCGACATCATATTATGCATAAAACTTACAAAACAACGTAGCGTTGGACACAAAATCAGGTTACAGCGACTACTCGTGAGCCACCTTAAGAATTTATTTAGCTGAAGGTTTTGTATTAAGTTTTATTCCATTTTAAATAATAAAAATGAAAATTTAGAATTTAGAATAGAACTTAAACTAATAAAAATATATTATCTAATATATTTTTAATAATTTTTTATAATATCAATTATTTCTTATCCTAACTTAATAACAATCAACACAACACAATAATATTTTTATATAATTAATAATAAATTGTATATAATTAATAATAAAATAATTAAAATTATATTAATAAAAATATTTAAAAAATTATTAAAAACTTGTTCTTTAATTGTTTGTGAGGTGCCGTAACATATTTTTGATAATTTACAAATATATTTATATATAAATAAATTATTTTTAAACATAAATCAAATAAAATATAATAATATTTAATATAATAAAAGGTATTAAATAATTAATAATAATATGTTTATTTAATTAATAATAAATTATATATAATTAATAATAATATTTTATTAATAAAAATAAAAAATATTAAAAAATTATTATTCAAGCCACAACTGTGATTTCAATTATTTGTCAATAAGTCATAAGTTTTTGTTATTTTAAAATCATAACATTACAGTGTTTGTGCATTTTCACGTAACCTTTGTTTGGATTGAAGGAAAGTAAGGGAAAAGAAAAGAAGAGAATTGCATTTCTCTTGATTTCCATTGTTTGGACAAAAATAAGACAAAGAAAATGGAGATAATGGAGGAGAAATTTGGTCCAAATACATTTCCCACCAAATTGGTAGGAAAGGAGGAGAAATGACATTCTCAACCACAATTTACTTCCATAATAAAATAATAATCAAGGACATAAAGGTCTTAAAATTTTTTCTTCCATTCAATTCCCTCATTTAGTAAATTAGGGAAACAAACGAGAGAAAGGAAATTACATTTCTCTTCCATTCTTTTCTCCTCATTTCCCTTCGATATTTCTTTTCCTTTCCTTTGTACAACTAAGGATCCAAACAAAGGCTTATAATTTTCGATTCTAAGTTGTATGAAAATGTTACATAAGAATATAATAATCATTTATTATATTTTATATTTTATTTCATCCATTTTTAAATAATATTTTATTATATTATACTATAAAATTTTCTGTATATTTTAAATAACTTATTACTATATTATTTTAAATTCCTGCATAAGTATTGCTTTTCATTGTATTTGATTTCATTAATTAACTTCCGATCAAATATGCCTAACTCGTCGACTCTCGGGGAATTTTAGGCGAGACAATGACACGTAAACAGGAAGCACCAATAAGAAGGCTTCTTATCTTAATTACCGGATATTTTCTATTTATAACCAAAATATCACACATTATCCAAACAGATTTTCTTCGACTCTTTTCATTTTCTCGCTAGCCAAACAACTACCA
The DNA here is from genome assembly GCA_024520975.1 of Erythroxylum areolatum. NCBI lineage: Eukaryota > Viridiplantae > Streptophyta > Magnoliopsida > Malpighiales > Erythroxylaceae > Erythroxylum > Erythroxylum areolatum. The sequence continues at coordinate 4,971,252 of JANIJH010000004.1, forward strand.
TCTTCCCTTTCCCACCCCAAAACATGGCAATTTCTTGTATCAGATGATCTTCTAAGTTCTGATTCACCGAACTCTAAACGTCTGTTCGACGATCAGATATTTATTTCAAGATGGCGCTGCTCTTCCATTCTCCAGAGTTCTCTACTGCGAATATTCTCTTTAATTCCAATCCTAACCCTAAATCTAGAAATCTCAAGAGCCTCGCTGTGTGCTCTAGGGTTAGGGCTGGGGTTAAAGATTGCGACGTCAACATTTCGCGGATGAACCAAAATGTTTGGGCGTACGGTCAATTTCCGATTTCGGTGAAGCAAGCGAAACGGAGCAAAGAGGAAGAGGAGAAGCAGAATTACTACGTAAATATGGGATACGCTATTAGGACTTTGAGAGAGGAGTTTCCGGAGCTCTTTTACAGGGAGCTTACTTTTGATATATACAGGTTCGTGTTTAATTTTGATTGCTAGGTGACCAAGTATTTGGTTGGTTATGTCTATGTTGTAATTTTGCTTGAAATAGTTGCATGACGGCACGTTCTACCGTTTGTAGAGCGAAATAAAGAAATTGGATTTAGACGCTGTAAATGCTGTTAATGAATATAATTTGGGATTTAACATTAAGATTAGAAGTTGATTACAATCAGGATAATTGAAGATCATCTGTAAGACTGTAAGGCTTGGTTTTTTTAGGACATTGGTGTTCTATTTGGAGTTCACATGGTTGTAAATATTGAAATGTCTCAACTAAAAACCAGAATATCCTTAGCTTTAGATCTGCCACTATAATTGTATATGCAGAAATTGCAGAAGAGTCTTCGCAATCAAGTGGTGCATTTCTTCACCATCTGTCCTGTCATTTAAACATGTGTTCTTGATTTGGCGACCATTTCTGGTAACTTTATTTGGTTCAGGTGGTGGATTGAGGTAGCTGTTTGCCTTGTGCTTGTAGTTTAACCGGAGGCCAAGTTAGAATGTGTCACTCTTTTAGATATGCTATTGTTAAGAAATTATAACACTGTATTCTGTCTTTTTCTAGGGACGACATTGTGTTTAAAGATCCAATCAACACCTTTGCTGGCCTTGAGAACTACAAATCAATCTTCTGGGCACTACGGTTCCATGGAAGGATATTTTTCAGGGCTTTGTGGGTTGACATAGGCAGTGTGTGGCAGCCTGCAGAGAATGTCATCATGGTTCGATGGACCGTGCATGGCATCCCAAGAGTCCCATGGGAAAGTCACGGTCGATTTGATGGTACTTCGGAGTACAAACTTGACAGCAAAGGGAAGATTTTCGAGCACCAGGTTCACAACATTGCTCTCAATCAACCTCCAAAGTTTAGGGTGGCAGCAATGGAGGAATTAATCCAATCTATGGGTTGTCCTTCAACCCCAAAACCGAGTTTCTTTGAGATCTCATCCTCATCTTCAAATAGCAACCAGAGATATTAAAGAACCTCCTAAATTTTGGTTTATGGTGGAATCTGCGAGCTTCAGTTTGACCGCTTCTTTGGCATATAAGAACTCCCTTGGACAGCCATCGATGGCTTAGTAGCAATGACCTCTCACATTTAAAGTGTAAGCTGTGGCAAATGTGCACTGCATTTAGCCGTTTTTTGACTTGAAGACGAAATCTATATATGAAATGTATCATCTTGTACATAGGTATATACATGTATTAGTTGAGTGCAAGTTAAGTTTCTACTATCACGTTAGATGTGTGTCCATAATCTATTTTCTTTTTCGTTAGCCTTGACATTCCTCTTTTCACTTGCTATAGTTTGGTGGTGTACAGATGGGAAGATACATTAGACTACTCTTTCAAGGCTTTGCTCGAATCCAACTGACAAGGCAATGTTCTTGATTCTTGTCATTGTTCTTTGCAGGCTTGACAATGTGTTGGGCCAGTTTCATGTTTCTGTGTTCGAGTCCGCCAAGCTCAATTAAATATATTTTTTTAATTTTTTAATTTGTTGGATTTAAATTGGATTAGACTTAAACATCATGTGTGCAGTAAGAAAAGGAAGTGCACATGATGAGTTGCGAGATATTCTAGTGAAGTGATGGTTTTAAATAGATGACGACTATTTGTAAAGTGGGAACTCCACGGACACCACAGGGACCATTTATGAACAACAAACATCCTTTATGATTAACAGGCAGCAGCCAGCAGGGCCGATAGCCACCGCTACCTCTATCAAGGGTCCCAGTCCTATCATCGTTTTCGCGATCCCTGAATCATTGCTACATCATTCATTCATTTTACTATGAATCCTTCACCGACTTCTGTATATTTCTTCTTCCTTTTTTTTCCAAGTTGGATTTTTATGGACAATACAGTCTTTTCGTACGCTTCTTTCGTGCAAGGACGACGGTTGCCGTTTGTTTAATTAGTTTTTGTTTTTCTGCTTCGGAAACCACCCGTCTCCGTCTCACCAGCGTAATAAAACTCCTTTTCTCTTCCAGTCATTTTCACTTCTTATTAACTCCAAAACCACCACCACCCCCAAAAAAGTTACTTCGACTTCACTCTGTCTCTCTCTCTCTCACACACACAGACGCTATTATAAATATCTACACACCAACGAACACGATACTCATTACTCATTACGCGTTAGATTCCGATTTCAAATTTGGTTTTAGTAAGTTAAGTCGACGAGAGGAGTCGGTAACGGAGATATGGAGTCACCGGCCATGACATTCGATGAAGTATCCATGGAACGTAGCAAAAGCTTCGTCAAGGCTCTGCAGGTGATCCTTTTTCTTTAATGATTTGCTTTGATTTTCGGGCATCCGTATTGTATCTGACTACTCAATAACCGTGTTTACAAATGATTTTCGGTTTTGATTTTGATGTAGGAGCTCAAGAACTTGAGGCCTCATCTGTATTCTGCGGCGGAGTACTGTGAGAAGTCTTATTGTCACAGCGAACAGAAACAGATGTAAGGAATTTCTTCTATTTTAGATCAGTGTTACTACAATCTGAATGGGTTAGTTTATCTTTTGGCTCGATTAGAGCACAAAAGCTTCATTTATGTGTCTTCGAAGTGAAGTTACTGAATGTTTTTCTTCGATACATTGTTGTATTCTAAGAATGATTAATCGTATACACTAATATACTCCTTTGCAACGTCATGGGTGAACTGAATACCGAAGCATTTGGGTTTACATGTGGTTACTTTGCAAAAAGACGATTTTATCCTTCTTTTATTAATGTGGAATCCGTACGTCAGTTGATTTCTCATTTTCGAGAACTCTATTTCCTGTCACGGATTAGGGTACTGGACAACCTGAAAGATTATGCTGTTCGAGCCCTTGTAAATGCTGTTGATCACCTTGGCACTGTAGCTTACAAGTTGAATGACCTGCTTGAACAACAAACATTGGACGCGTCAACCATGGAGCTAAAGGTTTCTTGTGTACATCAGGTAAAATTTCCTGTGCCTGTAGGGATGAGTGGCTTTCCGATTGAACTAAACATTTAATGAACATAAAAGCTCATTCACTTTGCCATTGTTAGCAAATTGTCAATTGGCGTATGTATACGGACAAGGAAGGTCTTAGGCAGCAGCAGTTGTTGGCAATTATTCCTAGACATCACAAGCATTACGTTTTACCAAGTAAAAATTTATTTTTGTGACTTGTAAGCTTTTTTCTGGAAGTGATTTCCGGTCGGTGGTTATGCATTATTTTCTCCACTTATTTCTATTTATTTTCTATTTCTTCTTAGATTCTGTCAATAAGAAGGTACACTTTAGCCCGCTCTTACAAACTGATGCAAGGCAAAAGAACTTCCAAGCTACATCTTGTTTGCAGCCTTCAGGTATGACGATGTACCGTGGTTCCTCTTCCAACCTTTGGTTTCTTGTGATTAGTCTACATATCCACCTTGTGTTTCCTCCTCGTTAGGGAGTTTTACTTATCAGAATATTCTGTACCAGATTCCCCTGCAGCAAAGACACTTTCTTGGCACTTAGCCTCAGAAACCAAGTCTACTTTCAAAGGGAGTAGGTCAGTGCATGAATTTTCTTGATTTAGCGTTTCTTTTTACTTAAAAGCATTGATACAACTGACTTTTCATTAAATAACTCTTGCTGTTGAGGACCTTCTCTGAGAACAAATGAGTCTATTCGTAATGCAGCAATGAAGATTCAAAAATTTCCGGGAAATCTTCTATGGGTTTTGAACTCCTAGGTACAAAAATGAAAATTACCTTGCAGAGTAAATTCAACTGCAGCAAAGTGGCTAAAATGATATTTATGTAATGATCTGAGCTCCTGTGCTTACAGATAAAGAGGAGAGTGCAAGGGGAGCTCCTGCCGAGCTATTTAGTGGAAGCCCTGGATCCAGTGTAGCTATGCAAGCATTTGGTGTCCTCCGCAGGGTAATTCCTGTATTAATTAGACACAAAGTACAAACATGCCCATTTTTCATCTAAGTGCATGGTTGATAATCTACCCAAATGTCGAATCTGGCTTATTTTTGGAATGACGTTCTGAACCTTTTATCTGCATCAATTCTTCTGAAACCATTCTGTTAAGCGAGTCTACGTAGCGATAAGCATAAATTGAGAGTCTATTCCTGAAAACAATTGTAAGTTACTTGACAAATATGCCTCTGGCAAGGACTCCATATTCTGAGAGTCTGACAAATCATGTCAACAGCTTCATTGTTATAAGACTGCAAATATTTCCGGCTTTTGAGGGACCTGGAAGTACAGGCAGGAAATATAACAGTGCCTATTTCAAGTCTAAGGATACTCATATTGGCAAACAAATATCAGGATGGTTGGTGGTTTTGACTGAAAAAAGTTATATGAATTGTCTTTTGATTCTTGTGTAATCTACTAATCTTCATAGTTTGTCACTGTCAAACTAACGAAATTGATGAGGGGAATTTCGACATACCCTTGGTTGATCAATTTGTGTTGGGGACTGTGTAATGTAGCAACTTTTTTAAGTAAATGTGATGTGAAGATTGGTGGTTAAGACAGTTGTTCATCTAAAGCCTGAAACTTTAGGTTTTGAATGACTTGGAAAGGTAGGTTTGGCTATAAAATTGTCTTTAGTGTAATTCAAATTTTAGAGTTTGTTGATGACGTGACTCTCTCAAAGACGTACGCCTAAGTAAAGTGTATCTAATTATGAATTAAATAACTGTCCAATTTTATCTAATGTTTAAAATGATTTAGGTAGAAGGTTGGATAGGGTTATAACTACCAATTTATGGCCATTTGTTGGAAATTGCACTTTTATGGTAACTTAAAACGTCAGCACTTCAACTCATGACTCATGTTCATGTAAGAGAATAGTTTGTTCAACTCATGACTCATGTTCATGTAAGAGAATAGTTTGTATATCTGAATGAGTCTGCATATGTGAGCAGTGACATGGTTCAGACATCACATCAAAAAGTTCAGAACAGAAAAAAAGTTCAAAAGATTTTTCTCTTTGCAGGAACCGCTGGACAGTAGTAAACCATTCAGGTCATTTGATAACTCAAGGCGTGAAATTGTTCGTGCCCCTGTTCAGAGTAAAAGTGTACTGTCAGCGTTCTTTGTCAAGCAGAAGTCGACAAAGCTGAAGATTGGCTCTGTCTCATAAATCATACCGTTCTCACCTCTATTGATATTCCTATGAAGTGCCTGTTAATGTCTCCTGCGATTGTTGATGTAAGTACTTTTCTCGGTAATTAGTTAGTCAAATTGTTTAAAGTTACAAGTTTAGCTCCAGTTTGGGTCTGAATATGAGCGTTTTGTACATGTAAAATGGATAGTTTTATAATGTGGAGACATGGCCTCTAACCAACTCCAGTGTGGGAAGGTAATGAAGTTAGTCTGGTGGATGGCTTGTGTTTGATGACTTGGAGACATGGTCTCGAGTATTTTTGTCATTCTCAAGAGCTAGAGCTAGTTCTCCAATAATTTTAACTTCAATTCTGCATATGATGTGAATTTACCATCTTTGTGTCAAGCTTTTATTGCCCCATCAGCATTATATTCGTCAGGATGTTACAAATTCAAATGCCAGGCTGCGAGAAATGAGTTGTTCAGGGGTACGTAGTGTTTGCACATAAAGCATACTTCAGTCTATAAAGTAAAAGCATGCGGTATGCGATGGTTATTCTTATATTGAGGTGTCTTTCGTTATCGGTTGCGTGATAAAACCAAGGGGCTAATTAGGTTGATTTAATCCAATAGAACCACCAAATCCCTTCACCCACTTGTGTTTTTGTTTGGATAATATGCATTACCAACCATACCTTTCTTAAAAGACTCAATTTAGTACGAGCATGCTAAAATTATTAGGTAAATCATTTTATGTATGTAATAATTTATAAATCATATATCATAATAAATCACTTAATTAATTAACAATTTAAAATGAAACAATGCATTTGATCTGGTTAATATTAATGTTAATCGTTTTTAACTTTAAAAAAATCTTATACTATTATTTGTATGATATCAAGAAAAGATATGTAAAATTTAAAAGATATTTATAAAATTAACTAAAAATTGAATAAAATTAAAAATTAAAAATATAATTAAGGCCCTATTTGGCAATCAGCTGTTAGCTCATTCTATCAGCTGTTCACTGATAGCTGATTCTATCAGCTGATTTAATTAGCAGATTGTTTGTTATAAATATTTGGTAAAATTAGTTGTTTAGTATTATCTATTTATATATAAAATGATTTATGAGGACATGACTTTAAAAAAATTGTAAGGGTATAAATATTATATATCTTAGTATTTTATTGAATATTCTTATAAGAATTTAGATTTTAAAAAAGTCATATTTATCTATACCGTTTCATCATTTATAAAAATTTATACAACCCTTTTTATTTTTATTTTTATTTAAGAGTAATATTTTATTTTTAATCCATAACTACATAAACGGTAAAATTAACTTCCAATAGTAAAAAATTTAGCTTATTAACAAAAATGCTCCTACATAAGAGCGTTTTCTTTTTTAGGTATTTAGATATTAACAGCCATCGAAAAATCTCTTCACCGAGCAACTTTTATGATTGTTTGAAAAGTCAAATAGTACAAGACAACCAATCAGCTATTTTAGCTGTCTACTAAACGAAGACCGAATGAATTATCTTTAAAGTGTAACTCTGAAACTATAGTTTAGGGAGCCTAATCAATTATTAAAGGGCGATGAATTGTATACACAAGTAACAGCAACCTCTATAAATGAGTTGGTTTGCCTTTCGTTTTCTCTTTTTCAACGAAGAAACGTGAATCTGTAGATTTCTTATTAGACGCTGTTGTACAGTATCCTGTCCTTTTCTTTGGTGGTATGGTCGACGTTCCTTTGCCAGACAACTCTTCCTCTTCCTCTTCCTCTTCCTCTAGTCCCACCAGTAGTAATAGCTAATGTACTAGGATAGGCATGGGAAGGATATAGAAATGCAGTAAATATCAGTAATTTTGTCAGACAATATTAGAAAAAAAATCAAAATCCACAAATTTCTTAACAAACTTGGTCAAACGTCGTCGTACTTCGGCTGCATATCTGAAATTAATACGCTCATGTCAGAACCAGTGACCTAACGCTCCAGATCTGGAAATTTATCTTAACTCGCAGAAAATGTAAAACCAATATTATATTATCCATTTTTAGAAGATTTTAAATTATGAATTTTATTAAAAAAAAGTAGCAACCGACATATGTAAATTCAGGATTATGAGAAATAAAAAATTCAGAATATAAATTATAAATAAAGACAACGAATGGCTATAAACAAGGAGTTGGAACTTGGAATTAGATTCGCTTAACTTCCCTCGCGAATCCGTAGGCTCTTTGGAGCTGCCCCAAGTCACAAGAGAGCTGCTTTGCTTCTGTTCCGTTTCTTCAAGAAGTCTTTTTCGTTTTCTTTAATCTATTTTTCTTTGGAAAAAATGTGTTTGTTTTGATTTTTTAATTCTTCATTCTTTAAATAATCCGTCACTGTTTTTTTCCTTTTTTTTGGATGGAGAAGAGACGACGAAATCCACGTGAAAACCATCTTGACCTTACACTCTGTTGACTCTCTCTCTCTCTCTATAGCTCTGTCTCTGACTCAAGTCACAAGCTTTCTCTTGCAATCGGAGTTGCTTGTGTTCGTGGGCAGGGGTTGGTGTTGGTGTTGTTTCGTAGGTGTTGTTTAGTGTTGCATGTTCTTGTGGTGGATTTGTGAGCTGATTTAATGGGGTTGTAGTGAATGGGTTCTTTAGAGACTGGGCTTCCCTTGAAAAGGGACGGCCTTCTTCGCTCTTCTTCAGCTACTAGAACCGATAGGCACGCTTTCTTGCAGCGACCCAGATCGAGATTCTCTCGTTTCTTGTTTTTCAAGAAGTTGGATTACTTGCAATTGGTCTGTACGTTCGCGGTTTTCCTTTTCTTTGTGATTCTCTTCGAGATGTTCTTGCCCGGTTCTGTGAGCGAGAATTCGAACGATTCTTGGAAGCTGAAGAAAGGGATGGTTTCTGAGGATTTGATGTACTTGAAAGAGATGGGTAGCTTTGATTTTGGGGATGATATCCGATTCGAGCCTTCCAGACTTTTAGAGAAATTTAACAAGGAAGCTAAGGAGCTCAATTTTTCATCCACCTTCAATACGACGCAACATCGGTTTGGTTACAGGAAGCCTCAGCTTGCATTGGTCAGTTTCTATTAGTAATGGATCTTTCTTACTGTTTCAAATTGTTGTCTTGGTAGAGTTCATTTTGTTGAATGAAACTATCGTTTATTTTTATTTGTTTTGATTTCATTTCCTTTTCCACTAATAGGTGTTTGAGGATCTGTCGGCTGGTCCCCAACAGTTGTTGATGGTGACTGTTGCAACCGCACTGCGAGAGATTGGTTACGAGATTCAGGTTATTTCATTGATATGTTTAAATTACTAATTCCGAGTAATGATTACGAGTATTAGTGCTAAAGAAAGCTAAGTTTATTTAGACAAAAAGTTGCTCTATGGTTTTTGTCTGTTAATGCCATTATCCATTACTTGTAACATTAAGTTATGTCTAATTTTCTTTAGTTGATGCGATTTTTGGCAGGTATATTCAGAAACAGATGGTCCCGTACACAATGTTTGGAAGAACATCGGGGTTCCTGTTCCTATATCTCAAATCAGTAACAAGATGGAGACTGCTGTTGATTGGTTGAAGTATGTAGTGGAAGCAAATTTCCAACGCACGATGACATTTAGTATAGCATTTTTATGAGTGAAGCCGACGTCTTATGTTTAGTTAGCAAAAACAAATATATGGCAAATTGAAAACTATCAATGTGAACCTTATCCTTATATGCTGGGCTAGTATGTTGTTTGCTTTGTTATAATCTGATTTAAAAAATGGCGTTGTGAGATTCAAAATCTCTGTATATCAAGAAGATATAGCCAATTAGTTACTGCTTTAGAATACCCCCTTCTCAGTTTAAGTGAACGTGGTTTTTCTCATAACTGATTTGGGGATACTCTTTCTGCAGCTTTGAGGGCATACTCGTATTTTCTCTTGAGGCCAGAAACATCATTTCTAGGTAATATATACCTCCAGAAGTTTAAGTCAGTTCCTGCACGTTTTCAGCATTCTCATTATTTGATATATGATAGTTTTAAATTCCTCCTGTAAACATGATAGAAGTTCTCTTTTCTGCAGTGAAAATTGTATAATTCTAAATGCAAGTTTAACGTCACATCATAACTCAAGGATATCATTCCAATAGTAATGCAACTTTATGGTGTTTTGCTTGTCTAAGTACTTAACTTGAATTCACTTGTTACAGTTTAATGCAGGAACCTTTCAAGACCATACCTGTCATATGGACAATCCATGAGAAAGCACTTGCTTTGCGCTCAAGAAAGTATATCTCATCTGGGCAGATTGACATTTTGAATGACTGGAAGAAAGTTTTCAGCCGTGCTTCTGTTGTTGTCTTCCCTAACCATTTCCTTCCAGTATGTGTTTAAAGTATCCTCTTTTGGACTTTAGCCTAATTCTTATTGGTACTTTCTAGCAGTTTTAAATGTTCATATCAGGAAATGCAGTTCAAATGTGAATTGTCAATTTAATTATTCTAAATTACTGGTTTGATTGAGTGGGTGGATCATCCATGTATTGAACAGATGATGTATTCTGCTTTTGATGCTGGAAATTATTATGTTATTCCGGGCTCTCCAGCTGAACCATGGGCAGCAGAGACTACAATAGCATCTGAGAATTCACGTATGAGGATGGGTTATGGGCCTGATGATACTGTGATCGCAGTGGTGGGAAGCCAATTTCTGTACAAGGGTTTGTGGCTGGAGCATGCACTAATTTTACAGGCTTTATTACCACTTTTCTGGGAGTTCCCATCTGATTATAGTTCAAGCTATCATCCAAAAATACTTGTATTAAGTGGGAATTCAACTAATAGTTACAGTTTGGCTGTAGAGGTATGTTTTAGATGCTCACTTTCAGTACATAGCTTATTTGTTATGAAAATCTATCTTAATATTTGAATTCATTTCACAGGCTATTGCTGCTAACTTGAGTTATCCAAGAGGTGCGGTGAAGCACATAGCTGTTGAGGGGGGCTTGTTGGGTCTTCTAAAGGTTGCTGATTTTGTGATTTATGGATCATTCTTTGAGGAGCAGTCATTTCCTGAAGTTCTGTTGACAGCCATGTGTATTGGGAAACCAATTGTGGCTCCAGACCTTTCCATTATCAAGGAATATGTATGTTTCTAATCGCTGCTTTTTTCTTTAGTCTTCTTCTGGACACATATTACATTCAGAGAGGATTTTGCATTCTTAAACTCACTCGTACAATCAAAATAATTCATTCTTTTTGCCTTCAATTTTGGTTCTATCCATATTCTGCTTCTATCTACTTGCGTAGAGAATATCGTGATTTTCTTCCGATGTTGAACCAGATTACATTCTGTTACTACTGCATTCATTCACTTTCTCATTTCACTTCTCTATGATATCCGAGCACAGCAATCTTTAATACTTTCATCTTGTTATGGTAGTTTTGCATTTCAAAATTGTGGAAATTTTGTTTTAGAATAAATCCTCTTAACATAAGTTGACAAGATCAGTTTTAGTTCTGCTGTGAATGCCCAAGCAGTCTATGTGATAGTGGAAGACTAGAGAACCAGCAGAGTTGATGGTTTTCTTAATTTATGTTATGATATGTTTGCAAAGTAGAAAATTTTACGATCTTGTTCTTGAATGTTCATGTGTTACCTAATCTACTAAGAATTATAATTACTGAAACAGGCATATTTATTTATTTATTTTCCTTTCGTAGTTGTTGCAATTGATGACATTTGAGCAAAGTACTGACTGTATTGACAATAACAATTAGGTCGATGACAGGGTTAATGGATATCTTTTCCCGAAGGAGAACATAGGGGTTCTGAGTCAGATTATGTTGGAGATTATCTTTCCATCAACTGCAGCACATAATGTTGGTTCATTGGGAAAGAAGTCTGCTAAAAATCTCATGGTTCGAGAAAGTATCGAGGGCTATGCGTATTTACTCTCTAATGTTCTCAAATTACCATCAGAAGTTGCAGGTCCAAAATCTGTTGCAGATATCCCTTCAAAACTGAAAGAAGAATGGCGCTGGAATCTATTTGAAGAATTTTTTAATTCAACATATGAGGATAGGACTTTGAGAAGTTCTGGATTTCTAGACAAGTTTGAAGAGATGTGGAACCATTCTCAAAGAGAGGGCTTTGGTTCATCAGTTGCTATGGATGATTCATTTTCATATGGCATTTGGGAGGAAGAAAAAAATAATGAAATCTTTAATATTAGAAAAAGAAGAGAAGAAGAAGAGGTAAGAATCCTTGTAGCCAATTAAGGTATTTGAACTGGTAAATTTTCATGACTTTTCTTGAATGAGATTATCTTTCAGTCTAAGTTAATATTGTTTGAGATATTATACAGCTAAAGGATAGAACTGAACAACCTCATGGAACATGGGAGGAAGTATATCGAAGTGCCAAAAGGGCTGATCGGTCTAAGAATGACTTGCATGAGAGGGACGAAGGTGAACTTGAGAGGACAGGTCAACCCTTATGCATATATGAACCATATTTTGGAGAAGGGACCTGGTCTTTTCTTCACCTTGGCTCACTTTATCGAGGAATAGGATTGGTGAGTCTTCTACCTGTCTGGCAGAATTACTGTTACTGAGTACAGAGTGGGCTGAAAAAATCTTTACGCCCTTAATTTTAAGTATCCTGTTATGGCATTCTTCATTCATCTGTTAAATATTTGTATTTTTGTTTTAAACGGTAATATTCGAAATAATATGCAGTTATAGTTACAGGCATCTATTGTTTCAAATTAGATATTGAATCACTGACTGCTGCATGCAGTCAACCAAAGGTAGAAGACGTAGGACGGATGACATTGACGCATCCTCTCGCCTTCCACTTCTTAACAATCCTTATTACCGAGATATCCTAGGTGAATATGGAGCATTTTTTGCAATTGCAAATAGGGTTGATCGTGTTCATAAGAATGCTTGGATAGGGTTTCAGTCTTGGAGAGCAACAGCCAGAAAGGTATTCTGCAATCTTGATCTTGTGTCATCCTTTGCTATATTTCCTTGCTATGTAATAGTTTCCTTGTTTAGCTCTGTTTTACATAGACATTTTAGTATAGAAAAAGATGCATGAAAAAGGATTTTAAATTGATTTAAAATCTTATTCAGAGTATTTTGTAGTAGCTACAAAGTTATTGCAAGGAAATGATAAGATTTCTGAACTATATAGTATTTGACATTGCTTAGTCTAGTCAACAGGTTCCACCTGACACAGTGAAATTCCTCCTCTGTTGTCTCTTGCAGAAATAACTCTAAAATATGGAAATTTCTCTTACTTGGGCATTCTAAAAACGTGGAATTTCTAATAATGTTTCTGAGTGGTAATTTCTTCTCATCAGTTGTTGTGTAAGAGCAGTTGGAAAAACTTAGTGGACTTGTCGTTTTTGAATAAAGAGAAACTGAAATACTGAAAATACTCCATTTGGCATTATAGAGAACCTTAGAAATTTCAGTGGTGAACGAAGAATTAGCGCCACTGGTACATCTGGGTGGAATTATGGAATATCAGTCAACTGTTTCAATTTTGTTCTTCCTTTAATGTCTTAGCACCAATTTCCAACTCCGGGTTGCAACCAGGTATCTTTGTCCAAGATTACTGAAAAGGCATTGTTAGATGCAATTCAGACAAATAGACATGGTGATGCGCTCTACTTTTGGGCTCGCATGGACGTGGATCCGAGAAATTACTTCAAGCAGGATTTTTGGTCATTCTGTGACGCTATAAATGCGGGAAATTGCAGGTGAGAGGCCTTTAGTTGATCGTCTTGTTCATTGTACAATCTGGAAATTGGAGAAACATAATCATGTTTCTAATCTCTAGTTGGAGTTTGGCTGATGTCTTAATTTCATCGTTTGCTCTAGGTTGGCTTTCTCCGGGTGTCTCAAAAAGATGTACGGGGTCGAGCTTCCTTTCAGTTCTTTGCCACTCATGCCAAACGATGGAGGTACATGGTCTGTCATGTCAAGTTGGGCCTTGCCAACAAAATCTTTCCTGGAATTTGTGATGTTCTCAAGGTATGATAAGTGACTTTTCTTGCTCCTAAAGCGTCAAGTGGAATAGGTTAGAAAGCTCTACTCAAATTGACCTGCCTTCGGTGCAGAATGTTTGTTGATGCCCTGGATGCAGAAATGTATGATGAACACCGTCAGAGTGGGTACTGTTATCTTAGTCTGTACAAGGTAACTTGTTCATCATTTTAAACGTTTGATTTCTTTTCTTATTGGATTACAATTTGGTCTTATTTTATCATATATAACTATAGTGGTAATTACAAGTGTTTCAATATTCTGCAGGATAAGCATTGTTACTCGAGAATTCTTGAGCTACTAGTAAATGTATGGGCATACCACAGTGCAAGGAAGATTGTATATGTGAACCCTGAGACTGGATTGATGCAACAACAGCACAAGTTGGAGAACCGAAGAGGCAAAATGTGGGTCAAGTGGTTTTCCCTGACGACTCTAAAAAGCATGGACGAGGACTTGGCTGAGGAGGCAGATTCAGACCGACCGAAGCGAAGGTGGTTATGGCCGTCGACTGGAGAAGTCATCTGGCAAGGTGTCTTTGACAAGGAGCGGAATCTACGCAATCAACAGAAAGAGAAGAGGAGGCAACAAAGCAAGGACAAATTGAGTAGAATGAGGAAGAAACGCCGCCAAAAGGTTATAGGGAAGTATGTAAAGCCACCACCAGATGAAGAATTGGAAAACTCAAATTCTACAACACTTACTACTTCTATAGTTCTATGAGGAAGTAGGGGTCTAATTGGATTATTCTTTTATTGTTGATTTTTCCCTGTCTTCTTTCTTTTTTCTTTTATGGCAGGTAATTGTGTATCATGTATGCGAGGGGCAAGTGTATGTAGTAGAAAACTATCTTTATAACAACTAACAGTCTCCTGAGATTGAATGTATACCTAGATTCTTTTCTCTGTTCTCTCGCTCATTCTACAGAGGAATGAGAAGTTAATACGGTCATGATAGCAAGTGTAACTTACACCCCAAAAATTAGAGATCAAACCCTCAGAAGAATTGTCTGCAGACTCTGCTCTCTTCCTATCTCCAAATGCTACGTCAAAATCTTCTCAAATCCCCAGTTACTTGATACATATATTGGCATCTTCTGTTTCGATTTGTCGAACTCTTCAACAATCTTCTTGATAGATATGTTAAAATCTTGGAGCTGCATCGAAACACACCAGTGGGTTAGAACCCTCCAATGGAGGATGGAACATAATAAATAACAGATTGTTCTCTAAATCAAGAAAAAGGAGAACTAAAATCAAGCCAATTGCAAACCATCAAACTGACAGCAATGCTTATTAATTGATTGATGATATTCTCATACAAGACCAACCCACTTGATGTAGAACGAGCATTTTCAAAGTAAGGTTGCTACTTCCGACTATGATTAACCAAAAGCTGCTTACCTCCACCAACTGTTGCTTCAGGTAACCGCTCAATTGAGTACTTATGTTTAGTAATGTACATTATTGGCACACCAGGAACCTGTAAGTAGATAATTAAAATTATGAATAAACACGGTTTGATACACAATGCTGCAAGAAGCATCTGTTTCAAACTTACCTTCCTTATCCTTCGCTTTAAATCTCGATCACATGTAGCAACAATGAAGCATTTGTGCTGTTACCATAACAAGGAAGCAATGTTACTAAAAGAATATCGCGGTTAGAAAAACTACAGACAGGTCCCTTTATATTGCTAAATCCATTCTTGTTAAGAGAAAGAGTGTTGAAAATAGAATGCGTGTGAAATATCCACCTGAGTGACCCTATCAACTATACAGTCATCAGCATAGGTCCCTTTATGAATACAGGGTAGCCTCTCAAACCGAGGATCCTTTGCAATCCTGTCAAAAGGAAACAAGGAATCAGTTGATGTCCATTAGCTGGAAATAAAAAATCATTACCAATAGTCAGCTGAGATAGTCGCGTCAAAATGCATATTGAGATCAAATCGGAACCAGCCACGCATTTTAAGAGCATAAGATAAGCTTCTTAAGAGAAAAACACAAAGTATGCTAAGAACGTCAAATCTATATTAAAAAACCAAGGGTTATTTGTACCTCAGAGCCACACGGTATTTCTGGCCTAGCTTCTCAAGCTCTGCCATTACACAGTCAGTGATACAAGGTGTACCTGGAGAAAACAAGAGATGGGAAAAATCAATCAGAATACTGATAAGTTGCATGAGTTTCTCATTAATTAAAAGGTCTTACACAACAATCAGATGGTAGAATTTTTTTTAATCGTCTTAAAATATGCACCAGAAAAAATAAAAAAGACTATGCCCCAGCTCATTTACAAGCTCAAGTTTAACCACTAACACACCGTTAGCAACCAGAAGATTTAAGAACACATATCAAAATCCAAGTTCTGATAAAAGGGGGAAAAAAATTCATATACTCACACTTCGCATACAAGCAGTCCATCATGCCTTTCTCCAAATCCAACTACACAAAAACAAAAAGCAACTATTAGAGTTTAGTATTATAACAAGTACACAAAACAGCGTATTTAAAATTTCACACATCTTTGTTTTCCCTCTTTCAAGAGAGTCAAGATTGGAATTTTAGTGCAAATAATTTCGTAGGCCATTAACATTTCATGGTAACATTACAATGAGCCAATAAGGGTGGGAAAAAAAACAGCCTAGGACCACATTATGTGTTCACTCTGTCTAGAATTACCAGAAGCACAGCGGATAAATATCCGGAACGTCTTTGCATGTACGAAACACACCATACCATGATTATAAAGGAGAACTTGAAACGAAAACAGCCACCCCAAATAAATCTTACTTTATTTTGGATGGAGAAATTGATGAAGTTAGTATCCACCAAAACCCTATATGGAGGCCCCAAAGCTGTATTGTATCGGAAGTAAAGCGCCGAAGAAACTTGGGGCCTGTTTTTCAAAGCAAACCCCAAAGATGCACATAATTAAAAGAAACAAAACCGATAAAAGAATCATATCCATGAAAAGAGAGAGATTTATAGAGGCTTACACATTTCTCGGGAGATTTAACTTGGAAAGATCTTTTTTCTTCGGATTCAACACCTCCTCTTTGTGTCTAAACACAATAACATAGTAAATAAGGGAATTAAAGAAAAAAATGAAGATAAAACTCAAAATAGAGAAGGAACTAACTGCTTAATTGCTTTTGAGGTTATCATCTTCTTCATTGCGGCGAACTTGGGACCCTTCTTAGCTCGCCCCATTGTTGCTTAACCCCTAACTAAACCAACAAGAAGGTTTTCTTCTTTTTTTTTCAAAGTAATTGAAAAATACGAAATATATTATACCTAAAATGTCAATTCAACAGAATAGAGTGTACTGAGCGTGAAAGAGAGAGGGTGGCTAAGAGGTGACCTTAGCGGCGTAGAGAACAATCCGGCGAGGAGACGGTGAGGTCTGATATATAGGGTTCGGATTCGGATGGTCCAAAAATAATTAATTTAAAGTAAGGCTTTGGAGGACTGCGAGGCCCAATTAGTTGTGTATGAAGGTATCATCACGTGCTGGAGTCACGTGCCTCGCGCCAAAACTGATTGGCAGTTGGCTATTGTCCAATTAAAGGTTAATCCCGTCATTTTCATTTACATTTATAAAGTTTACGTCACTCCAAACTTCAACTGTCTTCTGTCTCAGAGATTCTCCGTCGGTGTAAATAACGGCCCATCACCATGCTCCGCCGTTACTCTCACCTTCATGGTTCTCATCAGAACCATCGCTTTCTATTACTTCTTTCTTGATCAATTCAGAGTCTTATAGAAAGATACGGAGATTTGGAGAGCCTTATAATGGAGACCAAGATTCTTGAGATAAATCTAATCTCAGCGCAAAACCTAAAGCCCCCGTCTACTAACCTGCGCCGGATGCAAACATACGCAGTGGTGTGGATTGACTCGTGCACCAAGCTCCGAACACGAATTGACCACGTCGGTGGCGAAAACCCCACCTGGAACGATAAGTTCCTCTTCAAAGTCTCCAAAGAGTTCCTCACCGGCGAGACATCCGCTGTCTCTTTCGAAATTTTCGCCGTCGGTTGCCTTCGTGATCCTCTAATCGGCACCGTCCGTTTCTTGATCAGCAACCTTCCACTTTGTAGCAGTACTCCGACTGAGATAAGGACTCCATCTTTCGTCGCTCTCCAGATTCGGCGCCCTTCTGGAAGATTCCATGGGATGTTGAACGTTGGCGCCGTTGTAACTGAGGACTCTGAGTTAACGGCGCTTAACGGAGCGTCGGCTTTGGGTTATCGTGATCTAATGGGAGTGAGTGTGCGCCGTAAACGTCCCGATTTGAAGAAGTCGAAGTCGGTTTCCCTAAGAAAAGATTATCCCGGTGAGAATTCTTGGTGTGATTCTGGGTACACGTCTGATGGTACGGAGTCGTCGTCGACTTCTTCGTCGTCGACGGCCTCAACGGTGTTGAAGGATTTTAACGGGGTTAGGGATTTGGCGGGAACGGATCACGTGAGGTCGTCATCGGACGGTGGAGGTATGTTCTGTGGGTTGCTGACTCACAAGGTGCTACTACCCGTTTGTCTATCCGCTCATAACCTTCGTGGCTACTGTGGATCCCAAAAGGAGAACTGATAGATCGTCCAGATTGTTTACGATGATCAAATCTTTCAAGCCTAGCTGATGCCTGATGAACGTATGAGATTTCCTCTTTCTCAATTACCATGAAAGCTTGCCTGCGATAAGGTAAAATTGATCAACGTTTGAGATCTTCTCAATGCCTTTGAAAGAACTAATTTGTCCGAGAATAATTTCGTGTCAAAATTGTTTGGATATATAATCAAATATTGATTTGGGCTCCAAAAGCCTCAGGCCGATGTATATGATTAGTGTCCTGGACTGATTACTCAATTGAGCATTGAATTGGGTTTACTATAAGAAACGATTAGTACGTTCTTTTCCTTGTGGGATTAAGATCTCATCAACAATTATAACTTTTGGACTCTAATTTCCATTCTTCATAACGATGCTTTGAATCATACGAGTATTGAAAATGTATCCGGAGTTGGATGAGGATGACCTGGAGCCAATTTCAAGCAATATTTTTTTAATCATATGCTTACAAGTTATTATCTAAATTCTCGAGGTTTTTTTTGATGCCATTTAAGTTTTAAAAGGTTCATTAGATCGTAATAAAATTGTCAATATTAAATAAAATTAAAAAATTTTAATTATGATTAAAAGAAAATAAATTGATTAATTTTTCATATTAAAAGTTAATCAAATAAATCGAATTGAAAAGTTATAAATCAATCAAAACATTTAGACAATTTAAAATCTTATGATTAAATCAGTCGAATTGGTTGAGTTTTTGAATATTCTTCAACTTAAAAAGTAATTATAATTTTTTATATATTAAAAATTAAATCATTATTTTATATTGATGTAATTAACATTTATTATTTTTTAGTATGTATTGAATAAATAACTTAATTAACATATGTAATAGTTTGTAAAGTTATGTTTTTTTATTAACAATTCAAAATTAGTAGGCAGTTACATACTTTTTTAAGTTATAGGAATTAAGATATCTTTATATAGACCCTATTTAGCAATAGGCTGATTCTATTAGCTATTAGCTGTTTAGTTGTTTGTCATTTGATATTTGATAAAATTAACTGTTTAGTATTAGTTATTTATGTGTAAAATGACTTATGAAGATATGACTTTAAAAAAATTATAAGGGTATGAATTTAGTATTTCATTGAATATTCTTATAGTAATTTAGATTTTAGATATTTAATTCTACATAAACTAAGTTTATATCTCTAATAAAAAAATATAGAACGTATAATAATAACAATAATAACAACGATAACAATAACGACAACAACAACAACAAAATCTTAAATAATAATAATAACAATAACAACAACAACAAAATCTAAATCTTATTTCTAGTTTTATACCTTTTGTTATCTGCAAACTTACTCGTTGAATAATATCTTGCTTGTCAATTTAAGCTACTATATAGACGTTTTGATGCATTTATAGATAACAATTGTAGTTAATCTCATATATTTCAAATAGGTTATAAATAAGTTTGAGGGCATAATTGTTTTTCAGTAAAATTTGAATTAGCTGATTGGTTGTAACATCCCGTCCCTAATGGGAAGGGTAAATTTGGTAAATTGGGACAGGCTAGGTTGTTGCATTGCATATTTGAAATGTAAACATTCATTTGA
>JANIJH010000004.1:4993500-5012061 GCA_024520975.1 Erythroxylum areolatum
TTTTAATTAATGAATAATTATATTTTAATTAGTTATATTTTAATAAATAATGATATTTTAATTAATTAATTAATTAATTACTGCATTTTAATTAATTAATTATATTTTAACTAATTATAGTAATTAATTAATTATATTATTTTAATTAAATATATTTTAATTGATTAATTAATTAATTACTATATTTTAATTAATTAATGAATTATATTTTTATTAATTATATTGTAATTAATTATAATGTACTTAATTAATTAATATTATTATTTTAATTAATTATATTGTAATTAATTATAATTAATTAATTATATTACAAATATTTTAAAAAATGAATCTCTATTAATGAATGAATTTCATTCCTCTACTAAACGAGGGGTATGGAGGATTTCCCCAACGTGGGATATCAAACCATTACCCCTATAATCATAATCAATAACTAACCATTCATTTTTCATTCCTTACCCATCAACCCCTTCCTAAACCCATCAACCAAGTACCCCCTAGATTATCTAGGATCTAAATTCTTTATAAACTATAAAGAACCAAAAAAACTTTGTTTAGATATCATTACAAAGTGCATTAATATAAATACAGCAATAAGATGCAAGCTGCAATTGTTAGAAAAACAAATAAGGACTCTTAGGAAAAATTAGGAAGAGATGATAAACAATGATGTAGTAATGTTCGAACTTACCGATAACATGACTCATAATATAAAACTTTTGCAATATAGGATTCAAGTAAAAAAATTCCCATAAAGAGATCATGTCAATTCTCTTTAATCTTTTAAATCTTGCTTCTTGTAGATAACCTAAAAATTATCATCGTCATCGTTATCATCATCGTCATACTCGAATGATTATCTATGTTATGTTATATTATTTATTATTATTGTTATTATTAGTGTATGTATATATATATGTATGTGAGACAATTCTCTTTAATCTTTTAACTCTTGTTAACCTAAATTATTATTATTATTATTATTATTATTGTTATCATCATCATCATCATCATCTTCGTTGTCACCATCAACATCCTAATCTCTGTTTCATCCCGTCCTAAGGTTAGCTATGTTATGTTATTTGGAAGCAGCTTCTCCATTAATTAGTAGTAAGGATACGTATTACTAAGCCTCTCTATATTTCGCACCTCATCGAGATTTCTATTAAGATTTGTTGTTGTTGTATATTATGTTATTTTATTTTTTGTGTCTATTTTTTTTAGTGGGTCATTCAGAAAGAGCCTCTCAACTAATTAGAAATAAAGCTTTGTATTATTGAACCTCTCTAAACCATGCAAACTAATGAAATTTTTACTGAATTGTTATTATTGTAGTAAAAATAATTAAACATTAAATTCTTTGTTAATATAATAATATGATCTTTTTGGTAAGTAATTGTCATATATTATATTTATATTAAATATGAATTTTATTATTTAATAAATTTAAAATCTCAAAAATTATATGTGACATAAATATAATATGTTATAATCACAAAAAATTTTAATGTTGATTTTTTTTGTAAAACTTAAAAGTTGAATAAAATTATAGTTCAAGTTTTTTGTTTGAGTTACTATTATAAAATTATATAAATTTTAAAAATTTGCAATTGACAAAAATTTTATATGATTATTGCACTATATGTATATTTTTATTTTTTATTCTCTATTATTCTTAATTATTTCAAAAATTTTATTTTTTAAAAATTATTTTAAGTTTCTTTCAATATATATCTTACAAATAATTATACAAATTAAAATTTTAATATATAATTTAAAATAACAATCGTAAGAAAAACAACATTAAAAACAATTTCACTAAAGTGAAGAACTTAGAAATAGAAAGATTTAGTAACAAGTAACTTTATTCTCGTATAATAAAGAGGATGTTTTGAACTGCGATTGTTAAGAAAAAAGGAATCCCAAGTAACTTGAAGCACCAAAAGCAAGCTGAAACTAATAAAGTCCTACAAATTTCGTTAATCTTACAATCACTTGTCTCTCTGTCTTGTCCTTTTTGGCTGTCGGTCATTACTAGCTGTACCATTCAAATTTAAGTTGAATGTATGTAGGTTGTCTAAAACTCATTTTTTAATTTAGTTTTTAATAACATTAATCTAAAATTGATTTTCTTAAAATTAAAATTTTAATAATATTATTTAAAAATTAAATCAATATTATTTTTTTTATTTAAATATTTCAATCCTTTGCCTCAAATTTTAATTATGATTTTAAGATCTTAACCTGATTCGAAATCCAATAAATTCTTAGCAAATATTGAGATCCGACCCAAGCTTGAGTTCTAAATTTAAAACTAAGTTAAAAATCGATTTAATCCGTTATTTTCTAGTTGAATTAAATTAAATTAAATTGGTAAATTTTGATTTTTTTTAATCATTTAATTTCATTTATGACATTTTTTCAGGTTCAAATTTCTGTTATGAATTTAGATTGTTGGTAGTATACTATATCTTATCTGCTCCTGGTGTTTCTTTTATGCTGCTTAGTAATTAGTATTGAGCTTCGCTTCCTCTCTTCCATTTATTTGCTTTTTGCTGCTTTTCTCTTCCGAATTCGAAAGGCCAATGGTGGGTGTTGGTACGTCTGTGTTGAAAATGAACTTTATGCAAATATTATATGAGAGTGTCGCAGAGTTGACCCAAAGCAAAAGTAAGCCATATCCACTCACGCACACATGCCCTGAACTGGACAGCTTTTTCAATGTTGGAATTAGCACAAATAAACTATCTTAAGTTTCCAAACCAAATTAGATTAAAATTAATTTATATTTAAACCTAAGGGGCTCTTTTTACTTAAAGTGAAGTTGCGGGTTTGAATCCTCTCATGTATGCAGTCGTTTAAAATTTAAGGTTAGAGCTTTACCTCCCGCAAGAGACTTACCCGACTCGAGCAGAAATTAGTTTGGGTATAGATGACTTGAATGTATCTTTCCATAGTTGAGACCCGCTTAGGAAACTTCGTAGTTAAAAAATATATATTTAATTTTATAAATTGAAATAATAAATTTTAAATTTTAAATATTTGAATTTATTTAAATATAACATGTTAATTTCAAATAATGTTTTGGAAAATTTTGGTTAAAATGTAAGAATAAGAAAAGTCTATAAATGCATAATTTTATTCTTAATTAATAAACAATTTTTTATGATATATATGCAAAAAAAAATTTTAAATGAAAAAATAATCAAATATATAAAAAATGATTACATAAATAAAAATATTATTAATCCTAGTCATTATTTTTATTTGTATTTCTATTATTATTTAATTTTTAAATTATTATTTTACAAATTTCACTTATGTAAAAAGAACTTTAGGCTATGTTTAGTTAGATGTAATATTTTTAATGAAATGAAATTGAATGTAATGGTTTATAATGGAATGAAATGTAAATGAATGTAATATTAGAAGATTGTTATTTGGGAATGATGGAATGATTCATAATGTAATGTGGTGAAATGTTGTTTTGATGAATTACGAAAAGTTATATGTTTAATATAAATTGTTTAATATTATAATAATATCAAGTTAAATAACAAAATTAATCAAATAATATTTATAATTTTAACTTTAATTGTTTAGTAATTATTTATTTTCATTAATAGTGTTAATATCTGGTCACCATATTTAAATGAATATTGACATAAATTTTGATTTTTGAGTATTAAAAAGAATTTATAAATTACGCTTTCTAAATAAAATTTTTAATAAATTAAAAGAAAGTATTTGATTAAAATTCATAACACTTGAACTCTTTTTATAACTTATATTAAAAGATAAAAGGCAAGTTCAACTTAATTTTACTCAAAATTAATATATTATATTTGATTTAATCAAATTTTAATTTAAACTTAAAATTTGAGAAATGACTCAAATTCTCTTTTAAAAATAATGCTATTTGGGTTTATAAATTTTAAAAATCTTAATCCAAAATTGTTAAGCTCTATACTTACCCCTTTGGGAGGATCACGTGTGTCAAAAAATCTTGGACTAAAATTTAATTATATTTATTAAATTGATTTTATAAATTAAATTAAAATTGTGTTTATTTTTTATTATTATAATTTTTATACAATATAACAATTAATTATTATTTTTTTAAAAAAAAATTTAAAGATTATTTTATAAATTTTAAAAAATTTCTGAAACGATATTTAGTAGTTAGTGATATTGGTATAGTACCATACTAAAACTTATTCTAATACTAAATTCAATACAATATTTCGTAACATTAGTAAAAAGAGCTTTTCTTATTCATCTAATCTAGTAATGTCATCTAATCTAGTAATGTCACGTACCTTTGGCATGAAGTCACCAGAAAAGCAATTTGTTTGTAACAGGCTTCAGCGTGGAGATGATTTTATTTCTTTTTACTACTTGTGCTGATTGTACTTGAAGATAAAAAGAGTCGTGTAATGGCATACTCTAATCGAATGTGTGCAATTTAAAAATAATGAAAAAGTTCAAAAATAAGGTCACTGGCATGTCTACTTCAACTTTTATATATATATATATAAATGGGCTTGTCACATCATCTCTACGGTATGAACTTTTGTGAATGGGCATAGAGATGGAGGAAATTCCCATGACGTCGCAATTATGTATTTGAACGAGATTAAAAAGCACAACATTGGTGGGAGTCGGACATAAAAAGACAAAACAAACTCTTTGTATCTTATTTTATTAAATTTTATTTACATATTTACCTAAATTTCACATAAATATGAAGATAAAATTTTTAAAAATAGAATATAAATAAATTATTTAAACTAAATGATTTGTTCCTTAAAAAGATTGCATTCAATTGAGTGACATCACTTCTTAAGTAAATGATTCAATATAACAACTTAAAAGATAAAGAAATATTGTTAATTTTTTTTACTTATTTTAAGTTTAAAGTATTATTTGTGTAAATAAATAGTTGATCAAATTTTATGATTATATATCAAAGAATAACTCTAGTTCCCGAATGATTGGAGAGTGAGAGAAAGAAAGCTTGATACGCAAAAGTTAAGCAGTTTTAATAATACATAATTTTACTCGTAATTAATAAGAAAATTATTTATGATACTATTTTAAAGAAGTTTAATTAATAAATAACTAATTTAATATTCTCTTTTTAATTTAATTATAAATGTTTTGTTTGGTTACTAATTATACAATGACTCGGGTTAGGTTTAGGTTAAAATAATATCTTTTTTGTTATAAAACTTAACTAAATCATATTTTGATCGAGTTGACTTAAGGTGACTCTTTCTATTTTAATTGGATCAAAACAATCCTAAATTGAAATATAATTTTTAGTATTAATAAATATAATAATTAATAAAATATAAAATAAAAATAAGTAATTAGATTTTTTAAAAGCTGAGTTTGTAAAGATCCTACAATATCATAAGAAACTTGGACTAACTTTGTATCATCGAATGGTTGCTTCTTCACTATTTCAACGAGCCATGACATAAGAAATTCTAGTATTGTATTTTTAATGTGCCAAAATAGAGATGAATTAATTTAGTAATAAATAATGTCTTTAAATCTCAAGAATTTATAAGTTTAGATATCATAATATATTAATTATAACTAATTAGGATTAGATTATACTTGAAATCTTATATTCTAGTTACGATATTTCAACTCTATTTTATTAAATTTTATTTATATATTTATATAAATTTTATATAAATATATAAATAAAATTTAACGAAATATGGTAATAATATCATTTCGAAAACATAAATATAATTTTCAGGCTTGAGTAATAACATCTCCCAAAAATTAAAAAAAATCATGAATCTAAAACACATCGCAGAAAAGCGGCCCACGCCGAGGTAGCTTTGCCTTAGCAGCCTCACTTTTCCAAAAGGCGCCATGAATTAAAGAAAACGGTTCGCTCTTTTTGAGTTTTGACGAGTGGAAATTAGACAAACCATTCACATCTGGAAGAAAGTGTATCCCAAATCTCTCAAGACGAAAAAGAAAAAGAAAAGAATGTTTAATGTAATCAAGACAACGCAAAAGAAAAAAGAAAAAGAAAAAGAAAAAAAAGGAAAAAGAAAAGGTCAAAGCATGCGAGGAGTAATGGGTAAATACAACATCATAATTTTGTGGCAAAAAAATTTAAATACATTTTTAATTAAAAATTCGTGAATGATTAAAAAAATTTAGATTTTTTATATTTAGAAATTGAGTCATTTATTTTTTGTTTCATATTAAATTTTGTAATTTGTTGATTGTCATTGATTTTTAAATTAAAACAAGAATTATAATTTAAATTAACACAAAAAACTTGTTTATTTACAAAATTGTTGAAAATAATACTTCTAAATAAGACATGTAAACGATTAAAAAATTCAATAGGTTTGGCCGAAAAATTTTGAATTGTCTAAATATTCGGTTTGATTTATTTTAATAATTATTGTTATTAAAAATCGATCAATTTATTAATTAATAGGTTAATTTTATAAATTAATAAATTATTAAAAATCAAAATTTTTTAAAAATTAAATTTAATAATATTGTTCAATTATATTCTATTTTTAAATTTTTAATTGATATTATGAGGATTTCATATTGATTGAATCTTTTAAAATTTGAAATTCTTTTCTCACCTTTAATTTGTTATTAAAATATTAAAAAATATTGTAATAAATTAATAATAATAAATAATAAATCATACAACACAAGTAATAATTTTATTATTAAAAATGTATATTTTAAGTTAAAAGGACAATGATTGTTAAAAGGAAATCTGTGTGGGGAAAATGTCTCCACTCTCCCTGGTCTTCCTCATCTATCTCTCTCCATATAAAAGTAATACACGCGCCATCACGCGCCATTCCCTCCATCTCTACTGTAGGAAACATCAAAGCGCCTAAATAAACCCGCCTTCTTCTCGCTTCCATTCCTTTCTCTTCGGGTTTTTTTTTTTTTTTTTGTGTGGTTATATAATATCAATCGAAGAGAAAGAGTCCAAAACGCATCGCACAGTTTCACAACTCCTATTTCATGCAATTCTCACTCTGGAATGGGACTCTTAAGGCATGGCTCACTGGCCAAATCTGGACCGACCCATCTCGCACTTTCACTTCCATTTCATCCATTTCTCTTCCCTTTGTCTATATAAGCTCTGTTATCGTCCTTGTTCATTGATTGCAGTTTGGGGGTTACTCTTTGCTAGTCACTGTTGAACCGTTTTGTTTCTCTCTTTCTCTACATTATTTGTTTCTTCTACTCTGTTTAATTTCATCTCACGAAGACCCATTTGGGCATTTGATGAGGAGGATGCGGCTTTTGAACGAGGTAAACTGGGTTTTCTTTCTTTCTTTCTTTCTTTCTTTGCTCCTTGGAAACGGTTTCTGTTGTTTCTTTGGTTGTTTGGTAATGATCTGTGTCGTGTCTTTTCAGTCTGTGACGTTGGTTTTCGTTTATTGACGTTTATGGTTTTTAGTCTAGTAGGGGTTTTTGTTGATGTTTGATTGATGGGTAACCCAGGCCTAATCTCTCTATCTCTCCTAACATTTCGTTTTTTTAACCCAGAGAGCTTTTTTCCATTTCATGTTTAGGGTTTTGAAAAGGAACACAAGTTTGGCTTTAAATCAGAGGGTGAATGTTTTGTTTTGGTTCTGTCAAATGAGAAATTTCCTTTTGATGTTGTTTTCAGGGACTTAGTTTTAGTAAAAGGTTTCACGTTTGAAGCAACAATTTAGTGAAAAATGTAGTTTTACAGAACTCTGCAATTCCGAGACGTTAATTTTTATTCCTTTATACTGTTTCTTGATTCATGTATCTGATGCTCGACGAGTCCCTTGAATCGATTTGCTTCTTATGGGTATGCATTTAATCTGTCGCCTGGTAGAATCGTTGTTTCAGTTTGACTTACTTTGGTTTATAGTAATACTATCATAACCTGACCAGAGAAACTGAGTAGTTTCATGTGGAGTTAGACATTGTTCTAAGGTTATTAATTAATTTCCATGTATGCTTATGTAAGATCTATTCTCCCTGTTTGGATTATTTTCTCTATTTCAGAAATGGAACTATCTTCTGATGTTTTTTTGCCTCTATATATGATAATTTCTTGTGGGACTGTTAGTAGTTTCGTAATCTCTGGAGACCCATAGGTGGAGTAACTAATAATAGGTTTATTGCACGAAGAAAAATTCTAATCCGAACTTCTTGGAACTTTGCGTGTATCATTTGTTTATGAATTCTATACATGGTTCTTACTTAAAATGTTTGATTACTGCTCATTGCTGACGATACATATTGATCAGTTTGGTTTGAGAAATGAAGGTGAATACTTGGTATTAGTATCTTCCTCAGTGGTATATTTTCCTTTTAACGTTTCACTATTGTGCATGAATAGTCGGCAGTAAATCTGAGCGTTTGTATCCCTTTATTCATGGATTCGCCTATTGGTATAATTCTTGTCTGCTGGAGCTGATATGTACTTAAATTTACACATTCGGCTTCCATATTTATATGCTGTGAAGGTATCGTTCGTTCTTTAATTGTTTTATGTGTGTATATTTGTGACAGGACATGTATCCTAGTTATTTTCTTCTTTGAGTGTTTGATTTCTACTATTGCACATATCTACATCATGAAGGGAGAATCATCCTGGATCAGTGATTGCTTTAGTGACATGGCAAGGGATATTGTGGAGTTTGATCCACTTTCTGATCTTAGTGATGAAGGGAAGAAGGATCTTGATGTGGTTTCAGTGGATTTGATTTTACCTGATGATCTGCTGGAACGAATCCTAGCCTATCTCCCCGTTGCTAGCATCTTTAGAGCAGGTTCTGTGTGTAAAAGATGGCATGAGATTATTGTTTCAAAGAGGTTTCTGTGGAACTTTGCCCGTGTTCTTTCACAAAAACCTTGGTATTTTATGTTTACAAGCTCCGATGAACCTGCTGGTTATGCCTATGACCCAATTCTTCGGAAGTGGTACAGCATTGATCTTCCCTGTATCAGGACGTCTAATTGGTTCATTGCTTCATCATTTGGGCTGGTCTGTTTTATGGATAATGACAGCAGAAGTGAGTTGTATGTCTGCAACCCAATCACCAAATGCTACCGGCAGCTTCAGGAGCCCCCAGGTTTAAAATTTTCCGATTACAGTGCACTTGCAATTTCAGCAAATAGGGCATCACATGGCTATTCTATCACTATAGTGAAGTCAAAGCAAGTCCCTGGAAACTTTTTCCAGTGGGATCTGTCTATCCACACATATGACTCTGAATCAAGGGAGTGGGTTGCTTCTTGGACAGAGGTTCTTACAGGGTGGAGAGGCGGTGATGAGAGTGTGATATGCGATGGAGTATTGTACTTCCTTATTTACTCAATGGGTGGAAGTGCACCGGAAAATCGTCACGGTCTAATTTCCTATAATCTTTCTGGCAGATCTTCTAATGTTTTGTTGATACAGAGTTTTATTCCAGTACCTTGCTCTCTCACCTGTGGTCGTCTTATGAATTTGAAGGAGAAATTGGTAATGGTGGGAGGAATTGGGAAGCCAGACCGACCTGACATAATTAAAGGGATTGGCATCTGGATTCTAAATGGTAAGGAGTGGGATGAGGTTGCCCGAATGCCTCACAAGTTTTTTCAAGGATTTGGGGAATTTGATGATGTTTTTGCAAGCAGTGGTACAGATGATCTGATATATATACAGAGCTATGGTGCTCCAACTCTTCTGGTTTTTGACATGAACCAGAAACAATGGAAATGGTCACAAAAGTGTCCAGTGACTAAAAGGTTCCCGCTTCAGCTTTTTACTGGTTTTTGCTTCGAGCCTAGGCTTGAGATAGCTCCTTAGATTGTTTCTTGTTGAATTAGATGTGGTGTTGTCGACAAATCTGTCTGAAATTTCCACATTTTTCTTTCCTTGTGTTTTCTTGTTATTTTGTGAAATCTATTGCTGAAAATTTTACAGGAAAATGTACTAGAAGATAAAGATGCTATTTATGAAAAGGGAATATCATTCTTTGCATTGTCTAATTCATTACTTCTTAGTTTTGTCAATTAATGTGGAGAGCTTAACCCCCAGAAAAAGATGACAAAAGTCACATTGCTGGTAGTCAGGATGTGGCTCATAACCCTCTCTCACCATTGCACACAGATTTTCGCGGTTCGATTCATTAACATGTACAAGCAGAAGAATTGGTGTCTTACTCTCAGGGAAGGTAAACAAGGAATCAATTGTGTTCCTTATTTTGGAATTGTCAACACAACAAAACAAGAAATTGTGAACGTTTGCTAAGGATCAAGAGTATTCACATGAGGGGTTTTTTGGTGCAAATGATGCAGTCCCTTTCCTTCTCTTGTGAGTTGTTTGTTAATTAATTTTGTGTCGACCTACGCTTTTTCTCCAATCGAGTGTGTGTAGATGATAGGTTGAGTTCTTACAACGGGCTGGTTTAAGTCGGATTAGTGCAATTCATGCCTGTGGTGGTCGACAGAAATGGGAGTGAATAAGTAAAGCCCTTTAACCAAAACACAAGTCCAGGGTTAACTTAAATTGGCCACGAGAAGTAGGAAGCTCTGAAGTCTGGAGGAGACAAACAAATACTATATTTGGGCAAATAGGACAGAGACAACAGGACAGGTTAAAGAAGAACCAGAAGGCAGTAAGCTATTTCTGTCCCCCCTAATTATTAGCTGTCTTATTTCGGTTGCTCCTTTGAATCAACGATGCTTTTGAGAGCTGTACGAGTGAAAAAAAGAAAAAAGTTATGGGATTTCAGAGAGCATTTATAGACAGCCGTGTCCTTGGATTACTCTAACTAAGATCGGAAGATGTGATACTATACAAGGCAAGTGGTCCAGTTCTTCAGTTTCAGCGGTCCAGACGATATCAAGCATCTGTAGATGGGAAATTCTCCATTGACTGCTCAATCAACCCCCTTTGGTGGGAAAAAAAATAGGACTTCGGAAGAAAAAATAAATCCAAGGTATGATTGAAAATAGAAGCTGACACAAAGCAAAATACAGCTTCGAAAGAACCAAGAAAGCGGATCCTTGTTATACCACTAGCCGGCAGTCCAGGCACCAGAGGTCATGGACCACAAGTTTTGATTGGCTTGTCTCTGACATTCTTTGTTTAGACAATACGCATTAGCACTGGTTAACTCTGTCTAAACAGAGGAAAACAGTAAACAAAGAGTTGTACTTGAACAAGGTCAATTCACTTGAGCTTGTGTGACCTTCCTCGTTCTTAGAACCTACAACTGGACTGGTTTTCGTCAGTGGGTTTTAAGGGTGTCATTCTGTCCGATACTGCACAATGAGGAAAAGACAGTAAAATAACGTAGGTAACAAGTTTGTCGGTGAACTCACAGAAAACTAATCAGAACGGCCTTCCTTTATTTTCCCCCCCATCATAATAATCGTAACATCATTTTTGTTTTGACTTTGAGGCACGTTTGTGTCATAATCATTACTGGTACTGTTTTTGAGTTCGATTTTCTGCATGTTTCCAACTAATCCATGAAGCAGAAACGTGTTTAGTGGGCAAAAAGTTCGGAACTTTACTGCTTTCGATAACCCTATTCTTTTACCATGCAAGCCAAGGTCCAAGTCGCATGTTCCAGCTCAGGCTTGTAGAGCTTAGGTGGCTATACACTAGGAGGTTGAACTCTTGAAGATGTGATTAATTAACATGAAAAATGGAGAAGGCCCACAAACCAAATGGACCAGATAAAGATTAAAAAATGGTGAGACAGCAACTTGACGAAGAAATTAAAAGATCAGTTTTTGAACCAAGTGCAGAAACTGGAGCAAGGAAAGATGGACACTTCAGAGTAGAATGAGTGAAACAGATAGCTAGTAATTCAGTGCTCGACGTTCAGAGGAAGAAATGGAAAGAAAAGGAAAAGGTGCGGAGAGAGAGGAAAAGAGAAAAGAGGAAATGTTGGAGGGTAAAATAAAGTTGAAAGTAGGGATGATTTTGGTGGGGAAGAGAAGAGGCCCATCTACGCCATCACATGGTTGGAGGCTTCAATTTCCTTCCCCAATTTACGACAACCCTACCTCCACCAACAACAATACAAACAGTTGCAAACCTGTTCAAGAGTTTGCCAGTGCTGAAACTACTCTTTCTGCTAGAAAACTTTGTGCTAACCTCTGGGAATTTCAGCCCCATCTTCACTCTTCAGAGCCTAAAATGAGCAACAACTTTGAAAGAGCCCGTCGTCGTCACCACAAGGACAAGAAGAGCGTTCCTTATGATCAGGTTTGCTTGTCTTGTTTGTTTTCTCTATTACTGAAAAAATGACAGTGTGGTTAATGAACTTGGTAAGGTAGAGAGGTTGGTCTGAATGTCTGATGGAATTTGGGATCTTACCAATTCTTGTCACTGCCACTTTAGTTAGTTTAAGTTGGATTACACATGTTGGTTCTTATCATTTTTTGGTTTGTTTGTGTTCTGCTCTAACTGGTGCCTCATGATCCTAAAATGGACATCTCTCACTTTTCCCTTTTCTACCCAATAATTGAAATTTTTAGTTCTTATGAGTGAATTTATGCAGTTTAATGACTTGATATTGTTTTGGTTTTTCATGTCTCTGTGGTTCTTCTGTTTCTTTTCTTTTAAATTTTATTATGTGTTCTGACTTCTGAGTGCATTTTGTATCTTCGTAAGGAGTTTCAGTGCCCACAATCCACATCTCTGTGCTGCTAATGTCTAACTTAAGTTCATAACTTGCTCAACTCTCTCAAAGTATGCACTAGAATAGCATAAAATTGTGAGCATTTGCAGAGGAGGGGGTGCAGGGATGGAGGTAGGGAAGAGGGGATTCTTTTCAGAACAGAGCATTATAGGAAATATTTGCTGCTGTGTAGTTCCCTTTGTATATCAGATGAGTATTGATGAAGACGTTATAAACGATTTGATTTTCATATTTGTAGCTTTGATAACATTTTAAACTAATTGATTTTTAACAACAAAGGTTATTAAAGTAAATCGAACTAGAAAATTAAAAACCGAATAAAAAAGTAGGCAGGTTAAAAGTTTTCACAGTTAAATTGATCAGTTTTATAATCATTGGCATTGAGTGTTCTTTGAAGGATTTCATACTTGGACATTCTCAGCCAGCAAGTACAAGTACCTTGAGGAGAGAGGTCGTGGCATCGTTAACAGATCATCGTCATTCGATTGAAAAACACAGTCGTGCGTTAAAGCCTCTATCTCCTAGTTATGGTAGCTCTATGGAGGTAACTCTCATCATCCTTCAACCTTGCCAAGTTGTCAGCAGCTGTGGACATGTGTATGAAATTAACAGAAATTAGAAGGATTACCAGATTCTGTTGAAACTGAAAGGGAACGTGGATCAGAGGGTGAATTTTAATTGTTTTATGCATCAATCATTGGCAGGGTAGAGGTAGAACTCCTCTAGAGTTTGCAAATTAAAGAGTTCATCTTCCTCTTTTATTTTATCAATTCACAGGCATACCAGGATCAAGGAACCAAAGATGCATTTGGGTTGATTGACTAGCCTAGGAAATCGGTTTAGTTCATAGCTGTTCTTATGTTTTTTTATGTTTGGATGACAGATTTTAATACCTTGTCTCACAGGTTGAGCTGTATAAACCTATAGTTACTCCTTCTAGCTCTTTGGATTTGAATGGCCAAATGGGAGAGTCGGGTTTTAGCCTTAAGACATCAACAGAATTACTGAAGGTGCTCAATCGGATTTGGAGTCTTGAAGAGCAACAGCTATCGAATATATCACTGCTAAAAGCTTTAAAAATGGAACTAGATCGTTCCCAATCACAGGTAAAACAGTTACGGAAGGAGAAACAGAAAAGCAGGCAAGAAATGGAGGACTTGATTAGGCAAGTTGCAGAGGAAAAAGCTTATAGGAAGAACAAGGGGCAGGATCATATCAAAGCTGCAATTCAGTCGGTTGAAGAAGAGTTAGAAGATGAGAAGAAGTTGAGGAAGCACTCGGAGAATCTGCACCGGAAGCTAGCACGAGAGCTTTCCGAGCTGAAATTTTCTTTTTCTGATGCTTTGAAAGAACTCGAGATAGAAAGGAAGGCGCGGTTTTTATTGGAAAATTTGTGTGATGAGTTTGCTAAGGGGGTAAAAGAATACGAACAAGAGGTGCGTTTACTATGTCACAAACATGAGGTTGAACCTGAGGGTAGGGGAAAACCTGATCGGTTGATTCTCCATATTTCAGAGGCATGGCTTGATGAGAGGATGCAATTGAAACTTGTAGGAAATCAAAATGATCTTACAGGAAAGATTACTATTGTGGACAAATTAAGCCTGGATATAAAAACCTTTCTTGAAGCTAAACATTCTGCTAATTTTGAGGCTATAAGTGCTCCTCAAGATGCAGCTGATGAAGTGGAATCCCCTGAAAGTGATTCTAGCTGCTTTAGACTAAACAATGGTGTAGGCATAAAACTAAACACTGGAAGCTCTGAAAAGCAAACAACTGGATCAAGAGAAAAAGGTAAAGTTTGTGACAAGACGAGGAGATACAATTCGGAACAGAGTGAATTAAGAGGATTAAACCAAGCAGGGAATGCAGGAACATCAGATACTGCTCAGAAAAGTCTAAATGATAGAAAATCCAAACGGGTAGGGAATCTTCGATTCAACTCGAATA
This sequence comes from Erythroxylum areolatum, assembly GCA_024520975.1. Classification (NCBI taxonomy): domain Eukaryota; kingdom Viridiplantae; phylum Streptophyta; class Magnoliopsida; order Malpighiales; family Erythroxylaceae; genus Erythroxylum; species Erythroxylum areolatum. The sequence goes on from JANIJH010000004.1 coordinate 5,008,146, forward strand.
ATGTCCTTGATAACCTTGTCAGGAATCATTCATTGTCTTCTGAAGGTGAAGGTGATAAAATTCATCCTGAAGGCACTTTACAAGAAGATGCTTGTGTTAAGCCTGTATTTCCAGGACATGCTAGTCCAGTTCAACAGTGGAAGTCGAAGTTGGCGTCCCCAGAATTTGAAAAGACTGAATCTTCTCTGAAACTTCCCAAGGGCTTGAAGGAAAATACATTGAAAGCAAAACTGCTTGAGGCAAGGATGGATGGTCAAAAGTCTCGTTCAAGAGCTTCTAAAGCTCTTCATTAGGTTGACGAGAAGGGTACAATTAGCTTTGTGTTAAGTACTTAAATAGTTCAGCAGCAACCAAGGTATTTCTCTTCTGATGTATGTTGTAATTCCTCTCATAAATTTTGGAAACATGTTTATAGATTGAAAATGTATAGACAAGTAACGTAATGAGTTAGAATTTTGGAGATCCATTTTATATTAAAAAATAAAAAATGACATGTCAACATTGACACTAAGTATGACAATTTAGCTCGTCCTATTCCTGCCCAATCCGACATGATCTGACCTGAAATTAACAGACCCAATCTAATTTGATCGAGCTTAAACTTTTTTTGAAAATTTTCAAAGTATTCTAAACTCAACTAACTCGAACAAAAAAAATTATAAAAAATGATATCATTTTGAGTAAAAATATGTAGATTCCTTTTAATTTGAAAAATAAACAGACTCAGTTTAGAGCAAAGTTGAGCCCAAATTCGAATATAAAATTTTCAACTTAACTCAACCTATTAGTGGCTCTAATTGACATGACATTTAATTGACGAAGAGTTTTTTTCCATATTAAATTTCTATTAGATGTAAAAACTGGTTAAGAACTTTATATTCAAATTAGTAAAAGCAGCAATGACGTTAGGACCCTAGAGTAAACTTTACTAAGCCCGTGCGCTAAGTTTGAGTTATGTGATTATGACCATCGTTTTCAAAGAAGTTCATGATTCACTTTCCAAGAGTGCATACAAATAATGAGCATATCGATTCGATATCACCATTAACAAATAGCTTTTGAGTTAAAAAAGTGAGAGTAACATAAAGAAGTTCAGAACTTTGAATGGGTCATTTTCTGGTGACGAAAGTATAAGCGGCCGGTGTTGCTTTCCATCTGTACTAAAGAAGCAGCGTCAAATTGTCGAGGAAAGACACCGCAACAACTAAGAAGTTACGCACCTTCCACCATCAACAAATAAAGTTTAGCTCAAGAGTCGAAATGGATAGAGATGTTGACTTTTTTTTTCTTTTTCTTTCTTTTTGTACACTGGGTTGATGATTTTTTTTAACATAGGAATCCGTAGCCGTTATCCTTTATATGAATATTAGGTAAATCTTCAAATTGATACAATAACTTGTAAATTACATTAACTAGGTACTCCGTACTAGACAATCGAGAGGGTGTAAGTAAGGAGAAATAAATATAGAACTTTTTGATCTCATGCTCCTCCATTCCACCAACTTGATTGCATCCATTGATTCAAATTTGATCCATCCAAACTCTAGAAATAAAATTTGAATGAACTAAATGTAAGATTAAATTAAGACTCAAAATAGTTAATTGAAGATGCATTTCGATTGAGTCAAATTTGATCTGAAATCTATAAATAAAAAATTGAATTTACTAAATTTAGGATTAAATTAAGACTCAAAATAGTTATTTCAATTCAACATGAATAATTCAAACAAACTAAAACATAATTTTGTTAAAATTTAATAAAATAACATTGCTTCATTCAATAGCTAAAAAATTGTACAGAGTGAGCCTTGGAATAATCGATAAATTTACTTCTTTTTTACCATAAGGTTATAAGTTCAAGACACAAAAATAACTTCTTTGTAAAATATAAAAAAAAGTTTTCTCAGATTCTTACAAAGTAGAGAGTCTTGTGTTTTTAGTCTAATTTAATTCATTGTCATGCTTGCGAATAATTTTAAAATTTTATTTAACAAAAAACTCCGATTAATAAAATAACCTTATTATCTCAAATTTACAAAAAAATTTCGAATAATAAAAATATCATTTTTTTTCTAAAATATTCCTTTTAGGTTAAAGGCAAAATAATTAGGTGTTTACATGTGATTCAATTCTCTGTTTTGAGGTGGAAGAAGGATATGGACACCGTGAGATATAAGATAAGATGGTTGAACTAAGGTATCATGTGATTAAGTTAACGTAGACCATGAACTCCTTTATGGCCTTCACAAGTAATGGGTGGGACCACCTATCAGAAGAGATATCAAACATCATCGCAGGTTTAATCTGTTTAAAACACAACGACTAAACACGTACAGTAAGACGTTAGATATAAAGTAATCAAATGTTATTTGTACGATGATTCGATTCAATTCTTAAATTTGATTTGAGCTGATTAAATCTGACTTAAACTAATAATTTGTTAAAATTATTAATTTAATTGATTTATGCATTTATTTTACATATAACTAAAATTGATTAATTTGTATAGTTATCCCTAACCTAAAGGTGAAAAAAGATTTTATAGGAGTTTTTCATTTTAAGAAATTTGAGTTGTGTAAAAAAAAAAACTTATATTACCAATTGATTAAATTTAAAAATATACTAAAACTTGGCAACATCAAGTATGATTTCAATTTGTGTATTCTAAAAGTGAAAAATGTTATTCATATTTTAAAACAATAAAAAGGATTAAACAAATCTTATCATTATTTTTAATTAACATCACTTTACGTCTTAACATTACTAAAATATTACTTGTCGTGTTTTGAACAGGTTCTGAAATTATATATATATATATATGGACCTATTTAGACTTTTTATAGAACAATAAGGTAAAAATTATACATTTAACTAATATTTAAACATCTAAATTACCAAATTATGATATCACATAAAACAAATTAGATTTGACCGGTAAAAATTGCTCTTTTGTGACTAGAAAATCACAAATTTGATTACAGAATAAATAGTTTCTTTATTATAAAAGATGCCAAAAAAAACAAAAAGGTTATTTATATTGATGACCTTCCCATCGCAAAACCCTCGAATAATATGAAAGCCTTGCAAAAGACAAATGAGATTCATATATTAGAAATTACTAAATAAAAATAACAATGTTAGAATTTGTACTTCTCGCTTTTTATATAAAAATAATTTGAATCCTTCTTGAAACCCCATTGTCGTAGACTCCAATAACAACCTGCTGATGCAAAGCACAAAACAAGGATATACCATTCAGGCAAGCACTAATTTTACTGCGGAATTTAAAATTTTTGGAAAATGGAATGAATCCCATCACAGCAATTTAATACACATTTTCAAGATCCTACGGTTGAGGTTAATCTCAAGCCCTTCGTCTTGGCCTATATAAGAAGTCACTCTATTCACAAGTTTTGCAAGCCATTCATATATAGTTTTGTTTTCTCTGATGTTGAGTGTAGTTGTTAACGTATTGGATTAAACGCAGCATATGTCAGTTGGTTTTGATAAAAAAAAACAGTTATCTATTTGTCAGTTATGTTGGCAGTTCACTAAAATTACGTTTTATTTGTTGTTGGATATGTTTTACGTATAAAGTATGCTGTTGGAGATTTTTATGTATGAAAAAGTTTGCAACCTTTCTGCAGCGTTCGAAAAAGACAACAATAATGTCCTTTTTCTGCTGTGTCACAAAATAAACAAGAGTGTTCCTGTTGCAGTATTTTAAAACAACAGTGCAGTGTTACGAAAACAAAACAACAGCCTTCCCTTCTAGTGTGACAAAAATAAACAATAGTAGTATTTGATTTTGCCGGATTCTGGCGAAACTGAACGTTACTGTTTGGATCCATGGGGTTGATCTGTCCCGAGCTTGAAGATTCCTGCAAAACAAAGAAGGCACGTCGGGGGTTGTTTC
>JANIJH010000004.1:5137084-5162586 GCA_024520975.1 Erythroxylum areolatum
GGCTCAACTTTATATGATAGCCTTTATATACAATTATACACATATAAGCCCACATGTTTGATTAAAAATCCTTACACCGGTTAGATCAATATGTATGTAATAGTATCTATTAGATAGATATTAGTTGATCTTATTTATTAAGTTACATATATAGATGATGCATATGGAGATAATGATCATTGAACTGACTAAACTGAGAATTCTCAATAGTTAATATTACCTATGAATCGTCAAGTGGGATATTCTCGTAAGGATTTAAATGTAAATTTTTCTTTTGACTTGAGATCATCATAGTAATCAATAGGCCACTTATTATGTTTTGACGTCGGACACTTAGTATATAAAAATACTAGTTAAATGATCATTGGATATAATTAAGTACCTATCTGATTAGTGGTGAGTTAAGATGGAATCTATCGACTTTAGGTAATGAATTTGAGCTCTATATTATCATTAATCTTAATGGTTGTTTCAAGACCTTAGCTAGGGTGATTAAATGAGTAAAGAAAATGAATTTTCTAATTCATTTATCAATCATTAATGATCGACATGTAACATATAGTTAGTTATCTAATAGGGTTTGACAGTTAAACTATACCTTAAGATAATCCGAAGTTGTAATGATGGAAGGTAATAACGCATTATCCTTAATCAGGTTTTGTCTTTGTAAGGTTTTTACTTCACATTATCCGGTTATTGAGGAGTGTTATTAGACCTCAACCTTGATTATTAATTAATTGGATTGATTACTACTAGTTTAGTGATGAATCTATGTGGTCATATACTTACGAGCGTAATATTTCCTGTTTATGATTATTTAATTTATTATGAGATAATTTATTAAATAATCTATATAGCATATTATTATATTTTTATTACATTTTTTGCTAGCACAAAAAATATAATTAATACTGGAAATTATCTTTTACAAAATAAATGAAATAAAATAAAAATAAAATAGTTTTATTTTATTTCATTTTATAAATAATAATAATAATTTTAAAAAATCAAAATGGCAAAGAGAGGCGTCAGATGACCTTGCATTTGGTGGTTATGTTTTGGTTTTATAATTAACCAAAACCAAATGACGCGATTGTAAGGTGCTTTTCAAGTTTTGAAAAACAATAAACATTAATAACTTACGTACGAAGATAGCGTGTATACATATACGTTTTTATCTTCATTTTCATTCATTCAGTACGTGCATGAAAAAATGAAGAAAAGAAAAGAGTTATTTAAAATTTAACCATAGCAATATCAAGTGTTGAAAGCGGTATATATTTTTCGATGTGCAATACATTGAGATTTCGTATTTTTGAAGTTCAATATCAGTTAATCTTCACAAATTCAAGGTAATTATTTTTGCCTGTTCTCATTATAAGAAAAGAAGGCATTAGCAACCGAACGTTAGTGACGGAACATAAACCGTTGCAAATTAGCAACGGAAATGAGTTTTCCGTCGCTAAAGTCACTGGAAAAATTTCATTTAGCAACGGTTGTAATATCCGTCACTAAAAATGGAGGGAAATTGTCAAGGCAAAATTGGCGACGGAATTTAGGGATAGTAAAAGTTCCAGTTGTTAATTACTATAAGAAATCATCCAATTACCGACGGAATATTGGCAAGGGTAAAGAAACCGTTGCCAATTACCAATGGAAAGCACAAATCGTCGGAACACTTGTGTGTAAAATTTCCAGCTACCGACGGTAGCAATATTCGTTCGCTGAAATTGGAAGAAAACGAGATGCTTAGTGACAGTAATTATCAACTGTCGATAAATATGTGTCAGAAAATACTTTTAGTTTATCGACGAAAATTTCTGTCGGTAATTCGTTGGTAAAATGGCTATCAATACGTCGTCGTCCTTCGTCTGGTTCTGTTTAACTTTTTAATACTAATGGAACACCGTTGTTTGGTTTAAAACCAAACGACAATAACGAAACGACGTCGTTTGATTTAAACCAATAGACGTCGTTTCATTATTGTTGAATGTTTTAATAATAACAAAATGATATCGTTTGGTTTAAAACAAACGACATCCTTTCATTATTGCTGACGGTTTTTAATAATAATGAAGCGCCGTCATTTCATTATTGCTGAAGGTTTTAATAATAACGAAATTGTTGAAGGTTTTAATAATAACGAAACAACGTCGTTTGGTTTAAAACAAATGACGTCATTTCGTTATTGCTGAAGGTTTTAATAATAACGAAATGATGTCGTTTGGTACATTTGGATTATTATTTATAATGATTTTTATCTTCTTAGATGAAATCCAAGAATTATGAATGATTTGGGGCTATTTTAGAGTGCCAATGATGGACGTTGAAGATAAAAAACATAAATAAGTAGAAGATAAAAAGAAAAGGCATGAATGAGAAGGTAAGATTAAAACATTTAAAGTTTAACCAAGCAACAATTCTTATAAAAATGAACTTGAATTCATATGAAAGTTCTAATTTGGGGTGATCCATTATATGATGATCATCTTTTAGAAAAATGGAAACAGGGCTATGGTTAGAATATGAATGTAATGTTATGATTCATCTTTATAAATATAATATTTTTTAATAAAATATTTTGACTAATAAATAAATGTATAGTTAATAGTTTAAAAACTATAACTCTATATTTTAAATACCACAATTATGTAAAAAATTACCACTTTAAAAAAGAAAACCACTCTTATAAAAAATACTATATATATATATATATATATATATAACTATTATTATCCCTTTTAAATTAAAAATTCCTTAACTCAATATGAGAAAAACCCCACTAATCATAATAAGCCTATTCATAAATACCAAAATTTTAAACAAGAAATAGTATCACTCTTACCATACTATGTTGAAAAAAAAATCACTTATTTTTTATGAAAGCTTTCCTTGGTATTCTAAATAATGCTACTCTATTTGTGTAAATACCACCACCCTATATAAAACATGGAAGAAGATCTCTCAGGCCACAAAGGCTCGTTACTTTCAGGAGTTTGAGGTATAATATGCAAATAATGTACTTTTTTCATTTATTTGTATACATTAATTACATAAATAATATTAGAGTATAAGTTGTCGAATTTTTTCCTTTTAATTTCAGAAACAATTTTACCGGGATTCTGGTATCGACGGGTTCATACATGGTGTATGGGAGAGGCGAGCTCGAACACGTTATCGCGACTTTATTGGTGCGATACACAAAGCTGGTGTACGACTGCCTTATATTTCAGAGGGCATATAGAGTCGTTGAGTACTAGACATCACCTGAGGCAATATTCATCTCAGGGTGTAACTTGACCAACAGACATAGAGGTCTAGGGAGAGATAGCCTTCCCGTTCATACGGAATGATCAATTACCCACTACAAACAGGCAGAGAGATTTGTAAGTATCTAACTATTATACTTATATTCTAATTTTTTACTTTACTATATTTCAATTTAAATTGATGTGTGAATGTTGTGATGAAAATATGTGTATTATAGATAATGATCATGATATAAATGTCTGGTGTCATATATGACTGTGGTGAGTTATTTTCTTTGTTTAACAGGGAGCAATATCATAAAAATAAAGGAGACTCTGTCGAAATGTTTATAAAATTTAGTTTAACTTAGAACAATTTATTGTTATGCAGGAAAAGTTTATGGGTATAAGAAATACACCCTGACAGCTGTTTTTGCATACTCACACTAAGAAGCATGACGGCGTGACATTCGTCAACTGCCGATGTAGAGAATTGAATGTATGTGAAATTCATGCTTTAATATTCATTCTTAATAATTATGACTTATTAATTATAATATAAGCATTGCCTCCTAATAGGACCAAATGCAAGAAACAGTTTAGCGACAGTCTTAGGGAGAATAAGCTGTTGATGAGAGCCAGACATATTTTGATGCAGTGGGTGGTAGGGACAGTCGTGGAAGGATCTTCGGGCTAGGCTCATTTGAGAACATATGTTATTCGCACTTCTCTACGTCCAGTATAGCAGCATCAAGTAGACGGCCAACAGTGGAACGTATCCATCAGCTTGAGAGCATAGTGTAGACCTTGACAAGTCAGTTGCAACAGACAATGGAGTACATGACTAAGCTCCAAAATGACATGGTGCAGTTGAAGGGGAGAGGTAGAGACTCAACCATCCGCGCTCACTGGGACAATAGAATTGTTGTAGTCATTTGGTTTGAATTTATGTACAATTTAATGTTTTCATTATCAATGAAGAAATTTTTTTTTCCTTTATATGATTAATTAATTTTTTGTTTAAAAAAATAAAAAAAATTATGCACAACTAATTTATAGCTGCTGAAATTATCCAAATCAAATTTAATGTTGAGATTTTAAAAAAGAAAATACTTACGGACAGAATGTGGTAAATTGATGAAAATGTGTATTGTCGTTATCAACAAAATTTAAGTCTCCATCGGTAAGTTAAGTCATATTTACCGACAGTTGGCAATAAATCGTCAGTAAATGTTTAGGGTTTTTACCGACGGATGTTTGGTTTCTGTCCGTAATTTGAGCGAATTTACCGACGGTTATTGACAAAGCATCGGCATATGTTCACATTTTTATTGTGCATTCACCGACGGTTTATCATAAACCATTTGTATCCATACCGACGAAGACGATTCTTTTCATCGGTAAATTTACCGACGATTGGTGTTTATCGTCTAAATATTTCCCGACCGAAACAAGATTCTGTCGACAACGTTGCCGACGCCCAATTCCGTGACAATTTTTTCCATCGGTGAATACTATTGCAAAATTACATTACCGACGGAAAGTTAGCGTTTTCTGTCAGTAAATGCCCTTTTTCTTGTAATGTCTTACTATTAATATATTTGTTAAACATAATAGATGAATATAGGATTGCAATTTTTATTTCCACTGCGTATGTGATCCTTCAATTGATACCACAGCTAATTTTGCGTTCGTATTATACTTGACAAAGACCAATAATTTGTGTATTTTGTTATGTTCTTTATTTTGACACTTGAAAGTTGTTCATTTAATATGCATGAGAACATCTTGGGTTTACGTTGAAATTGATTACATGGAAATCAAAACCATATTCTTTCTTCATTTTACATTGAAATAACAACAAAGAAGAATCAGTAGTATACAGACAGTTAACGTACGAAAAATGAGAGATAGCAATGGTTAAAAGCTCCACCGTGAAATTGGTTTCACAGAAGAAAAACGTCAAACTCATTTAATGCATTTAATAGATGTTGTGTTTTTATGTCAAACTCATTTAATGCATTTAATTGATGTTCTATGTTTAAAAAGAAGAGAGTTCAGTGGATTATGGAAGTTGTTTAAAAGCTTTTGACATTTACCTGTGAAATGGTTTCACAGAATATGAATACTCATTAAAGCTTTTGACAGATGTTTTTTATGGAAAAATCATTAAAGGCTAGATGTTGTACGCATGGTATGATGCAAAGGCTTTTAAAAGCTTTTGTACAAATGTTGTCGTACAACATGGTTTAATACATAATTTTTTTATTTTTATTTATTTTAAAAAATGATATGATCACTAATGTTATTAAAATTGTTTAATAACATGAAATCTTGACCCTTTAAAATTATTGAGTTTATTTTGATATAATATATGATTTTTTATCAAAAAGAATTTTCCACCCAAGTAGATAATAATATTTATTTTTGTTTACAAGGAATGAGCTGATAACTAGGTGACTTATAGTTCAGGGATAAATAATATTTTCTCTTTCATATGATGCTTGTGTGAAAAAAAACTTAATTTTATACTTTTGGCCTAAACTACCTAAGGAATATAATATTAATTAATTATCCATCACTTGGATGGATAAATTAAATTATACTAATAGGAACGACCTGACGAACAAGGGACTATATAGTATTAAGCCTCCTATAAGTTTTATATGATAAAATAGGAAATTTATAACTCTTTAATTATGCATGAGTAACGACTTCACAACTAAAGGGCTCATTCATGTTTTAAAAATTTTATATCATTTAGATAAAAGTCCATGTCTTAATGATATATGATTATGTTCTTATTTTGGTGTTTTCTTTTTATTAGATTTCTCAAAATGTCTACTATATCACTGCGAAGCATTCTTGATGCTAACAAGCTAGCGGGTAACAATTTTGATGATTGGTACCGCAATTTGAAAATTGCTCTCATGCATGAAAAACTTATCAATGTGATCGATAAACTCATGAAGGAAGCACCTCCTGAGGGAATTGACGATGCTAATACACTGGATGCATATTTTAAGTACAATGAACAAAGTACTAATGCCAAGTGTATTATTCTGGCATTAATGAGTTCTAAACTCCAAAGGCAGCATGAAGGTATGAATCCTCCACAGATCATTGAGCATTTTAAGATGTATGGGTCACAAAGTAGGATTGCTAGATAGCAGTTATCTAACTCCTTATTCAAGTCTGAATTAAAGCCCAAATCTCCTATAGGACCCCATGTTCTTAAGATGATTGATCTTATAGAACAACTTGAGAAGTTAGGGTGTTCACTAGGGAAAGATTGTCATAAGATTTGATCTTACAGTGTCTTACTGATATTTTTCACTAGTCATTGTTGACTTTAACATGAACAAGATGGATTGTGATATTCATAAAATGCTCAATTTATTAATTGATTATGAAAATCAAGTAGCATCATCTGAAAAGGTGAAAGTGTCAGGGTCTGTGAACCTGGTCAGTAACTCTTCTAAGCGTAAGTGGAAGGGTAAGAAGAAGCATAAGAAAAATTATCTTGCGTCCAAGGGTGTTTAGAACAAATCCAAGGGTAAGGAGAAGAAAGTTGACCAAAAGGATGCTGAATGTTTCTTCTGTACAAAGAAGGAACACTGGAAGAGGAACTGCCAAGAGTATTTGGCTACTTTGAAACGCAAGAAACAACATAGGACATTTATGAAAAATGTTTTAATGATTTCTTTAACTACTATTGATTCTACTAAATCTGTATTAGATACTGGTAGTAGCTTTAATATTTGCAATATGTTGTAGGGTCTAATGATCAGTAGGAGATTGAAGAAGGGAGAAGTAAAGCTATAAGTTGGGAATGGAGCAAGTGTTGCTGCCCTAGCTATAGGAACTATTTCTCTTATAATCCCTACAGGAAAGGCTTTGTTATTGGAAGATTATTGTTCTGTTCCTAAATTTGTTTCGAATATTGTTTCCATTTTGTCATTAGACAAGCGTGGATTCATACAATCTTTAAGAATAATCAATGTAATATACATACAATCTTTAAGAATAACCAATGTAATATACATACAATCTTTAAGAATAACTAATGTAATATATTTCATGGTGATAAATTATATGTAAGTGGTTATTTACAATATGGTCTTTATGTCTTACCTGAAACAGTTGTTTATCCAATTATGAATGTTTTTGGTTAAAAAAGGAAGGGAGATAATCAAGCAAATCGAACTTACTTTTAGCATTGTAGACTTAGTTATATTGGTGAGAAAAGAGTAAACAAGTTGCACAAGAAAGGATGCCTTGGTTAATATGATTATGAATCATATGAAACTTGTGAGTCTTGTCTCAAAAGCAAAATGACCAAATCTCCTTTTATTGGAACTGGAGAGAGAGCTAGTGAACTTTAGGACTTATACATATTGATGAATGTGGGCCTATGAAAGTTTAAGCTAAAGGTGGATATTCTTATTTTATCACCTTCACTGATGATATGTCAAGATATGGATTTGTGTATCTAATGAAACACAAGTTTGAATTATTTGAAATATTCAAAAGATTCCGTAGTGACGTTGAAAAACAAATTGGTAGGAGTATAAAGGCACTAAGATTTGACCGTGGCAGTAAGTATCTTAGTGATGATTTTGTTGATTATTTAAGGAAAGATGGAATCTTGTCTCAGTGGACTTCTCCAGGAACACCACATCACGATGGTGTTTCAGAAAGGAGAAATCGAACTTTATTAGATATGGTGAGATCCATGATGAGGTTCACTGATCTTCCTATCTTCCTATGGGGATATGCTTTAGAAGCCGTTGCCTATTTATTAAACAAAGTTTCCACTAAAGTAGTCACTAAAACTCTATATGAGATGTGGAAAGGATGTAAGCCTAACCTAAAACGTTTGAAAGTTTGGGGTTGTTCAGTTGATGTCAAGAGATTGCTGCCAGATAAGCTTGAAGCGAGGCTAGTTAAGTGTAGATTTGTTGGCTATCCCAATGAAACTATGGGATACTATTTCTATCATCCTTTTGAACACAAACTGTTTGTGGCCTGAAATGCAACCTTTTTAGAAAGGGAGTTCCTTAATAAAGGAAGTCAAGGTATAGAAATAGATCTTGATGAAATTTAAGATTCTAACGAATCAACACAAGCTCAAGAGCATCAGATGTATGTTGAGTAGCCTTTACTTGATATCTTGAAATTACATAGGGTACCAACCTCAACCGTTGAGGAGAATGGATCGGTTAATGAACCTGTCTAAGAACCAGTGCAATAACAAGATCAAGTAGAGGAAGAACCTATTGAACATGAGCCTCTTAGAAGGTCTACTAGGGATCGTTGTGCACTTGATAGATTAAACTTAATGGTGCAAGGTGACGAGGATAATCATATTGATGATGACCTTAAGACTTACGAAGAGTTTATGGCAAGTCCAGATCATGAGAAGTGGTTTAAGGCCATGGAATCTGAGTTAGAATCCATGACAATCAACAAAGTATAAACTTTGGTTGATCCCTCAAAGGATATAAAACCCACAGGATGTAAATGGGTATTTACGAAAAAAATTAGATTACATAGGAAGGTTGAAACCTATAAAGCCCATCTTTGTTACCAAGGAATATAATCAAAAGGAAGGTATTGATTATGATGAAACTTTTTCCCTTGTAGTGATGCTCAAATTTATTCGGATTCTATTTGCTATAGCTGCATATTATGATTATGAGATATGGCAAATGGATGTGAAAATAACGTTTCTTAAAGGAGAGCTCAAGGAAGATGTCTATATAACTCAACCTAAAGATTTCACATTGCCATCTGCTCCAAATAAAATATGTAAACTACAAAGATCTATTTATGGATTGAAGCAATCTTCACAAAGTTGGGATATTTGCTTTAATATAAAAATTGCAAAGTTCAATTTTGTTAGATGCGAAGAAGTGCCATGTGTGTACAAGAAGGTTAGTGGGAACATAGTTATTTTCCTAATGCTGTATGTAGATGACATATTGCTAGTAGGAAATGATGTACCAGCCATGCAAAAGACAAAGATTTGGCTATCTGAACAATTCTCCATGAAGGATTTGGGAGAAGCAGCTTACATTCTTAGAATCAAGATCTATAGAGATAGATCAAAGAACCTGCTAGGACTTTCCCAATCTATGTACATTGATACTATCTTAAAAAGGTATCACATGAAAAATTCCGGAAAAGGTTATTTACCGATAGGCACTGGAATTTCTCTTAGTAGGGAGGATTGTCCTAAAACCCTAGAAGAAAGAGAGCATATGAGTAGGGTCCCATATGCTAGCGTAGTGGGAGCTATCATGTATACCATGACATATACAAGACTTGATGTAGCCTACGCTCTAGGAATAGTGAGCAGGTATCAAGGTAACTTAGGTGAGGAATATTAGAAAGTGGTTAAAACCATCCTTAAGTACTTTAGAAGAACTAAGGACTAATTCCTTATATACGGAGATTGTGAATTAAAGCTAACAGGCTACAGTGATGCTAGTTTTGCATCAGAATCTACCTCTGGTTATATTTTCACCTTGAATGGAGAAGCAGTGAGTTGGAAAAGTTCCAAGTAAGCTACTATAGTTGATTCAGTTACTGAAGCAGAATACATAGCTACATACGATGCAGCTAAGGAAGCTGTTTGGATTAAAAAGTTCTTAACTGAACTTGGTGTGGATTCTTCGATAAAGGAAGATGTTCCTTTATTGTGTGACAATACCGATGATATTGCACAAGCTAAGGAACCAAGGTCATACCAAAGATCCAAACATGTTCTGCGGAAGTTTCATTTGATTATAGAAATTGTTGAGTATGAGGATGTTCAAATTCAAAAGGTTGAAGGAAAGAAGAATGCTACAAATCCCTTCACTAAGGCGCTTGGATCAAAGGAGTTTGATAAGCACAAGTGGAAGATAGGATTGAAGTTCATGACTGATTAGGTCTAGGTCAAGTAGGAGATTGTTGGAATTATGCCCATGACCCAATCGTTATGTAATAGATTGAACATTTTTTGTTTTGTAATTATTAACTTTGTTTAATAACATGGCAAATGATTATATTATCATATTATGTTTATTGTATTTTATTATAATATGATAAGTCCTTGATTAGATTTATACACTTGCCATCATAACGAAGATTATGATAAAGAGAGTCAAGTCTTTAGTATTTAATCTAAAAATATTTTTGATCATAGGATCATCATATAAAGACTTTAATGATCCGGTTAGATCGATATGTATGTAATAGTATTTATTGGATGGATATTAGTAGATCTCATTTACTAGGTTACATATATAGATGATGCATATGGAGATATGATCATTGAACTGACCAAACTGAGAATTCCCAATGGTTAATATTATCTATGAACTGTCAAGTGGATATTCTCATAAGGATTTAAATGTATATTTTCCTTTGACTTGAGATCATCATAGTAATCAATAGGCCTCTTATTATGTTTTGATGTCTGTAACATCCCATCACCGATGGGAAGGATATCATAGTAAATTTGGATCGGGTTGTGTTTTGGTAAACAAGATTGTGCTTGCACTCATGACAATTCCCGGCTTTGTGCCTATGTGAAAGTGTGAAATTGTGTGTTGATTGAATTGGAGTGATTTATGTGTATTCAGCATTAGATTGCAAAGTGGGTACCAATGAGAGGTCCGGTACTGTAAATAACTATACAATTGACACTCCAATTAAAGATATGATTTAGGAAATTTGTGTTAGCTTGAGCTATTAAAATTTGGAAAGATTTTTTTTTAATGAAATCTACTGGGTTGTATAGTATAAGAAATTATTTGATAGTTCTTTTGAGCCTTTGTGTCAGGGATACATTGGCCAGAGAGGGCACGATACGTATTGATCTTAATAAGATAGTAGGAATAGTAGAAATTGATTTTCTTGAATTTTCAAGAAGGACCTATAAGTACATATGGACAATAGGTGAGTGTCAATATCGAAATTTGTTAGAGTAGTTTTTGACCAATAAGATTAGGCTTTCCATGACCAGTAGCTGAGATCATAAGCTCTTCTCACAATTCAAAAATAGAATTTGGTAATTCTTTCATTGTTTAAAGGTCGACAGTTCCTTACCTGAAGCAATTGGGTTTGTTTCAGGAAGAAACTGACTGCCGCAACAAGGATTGTTGGAGTATATAATTTTTGGTAGATGTTGTGAAATATGTAAGCGTGTAAGGGGATTTCGAAAATTCAAGGAGACATTTTTGTCATGTGAGGAAAATTTTGGTCCGCATTATAGGTTATGGAAATGTGTTTGGGAATCACAAATCCTCCCTACCGATGAGGTTTCCAACTCAGGAAGTCATGTTTTTAGATCGATTGAAATTTGTGAAGTAACGAGTATAAATGAATAGACATTAGTATGAGTCAATGTGGAATCTTTGAGAATTTGAAGGAATTGGGAAATCTGTTGAGAAATAGGAAGTTTAGTGAGAAATTGAGGATAGCAAGTGATCATACTACTGCACAGAGGAATCAGTACTCAAGGAATTTCATGAACTCAATATAAGAGGTTACACCTATTAGTGTTAATTATGCTCTGATTGGATTATGTTATTGAAGGTAAATGGAACCTAAGCAAAAGGATATCAATAAGTGACTATGATCTTTGTGAAGATGAAATTATGATTATGAGGAAATTGGTTGAAATGTATAAGATGATTTTGGTGTTGCTAAAGATGAATATAACCGCCTGAGCTAAATTTAGACACAAGATTTGGAAACTTCTGCAACAGTAATTGGATTGAGAGCATAGAATCATGATGTGGACAAAATCACATGAGTTATACAGTGACTAGACAGATTAGTAGTGATTAAGGTATGACTAGAAATTTGAAAGATTGAAAGGATTAGGCTGAGGAACCTATGTTCCAATAAATTGTATCGAATAGAACATTGTTTAGCAAAGTACCATAATTATAGATACTGGGTTACTAGATCAAGTGCAATGAAGAGGGTATAGTGACGAGTTAAGTGGAGCAAAAGAAATGGGGAAAACCCAAATTGTGGATTTGGGGAATGTTAATGACATCGACATATGTGTATTACCGTATAAAGAAAGGTCCTAGTAAGGGGACCTCAAAAGAGCAATTGGTAGCTAAGAATGTGGACTTGAGTGAATATGTTCGAATAAGTTCAGGCAATGTAAGTGATGCATTCCATCCCAAGAATGCATGAAATATGAAGGAGTTGTGATTGAGTCGCCTATTTGTAGCGCTTCTACGTAGAGCTATGCTCCGTGATTCTATTCTGATTTGACTGGGCCTACGGGCCAGCATTCTGATTTGACTGAGTCTATGGGCCAGTATTTTGTTTATGTGAAAGGCACTCGATCACAACGATAAGAACGATTGTGAACCTTATTAATGGCTTTAAAAGTAAATTTATGGTTAGGATTGTTTCAATCCGATATATGTTGGAGTTGTAACTGGAAATAATGAGTTGAATTTTTCTGAAAACTCATCAAAGGCATATGAAAGAAGTATGTTTTCTAATAAAGAAGTGAAGGGCCAATTGATAATATCAATTACTATGTTATAAAGGGAACAACGAATAGAATGACGTTATACGAAATGGAAGAGTATATAAGAAAACAGTACCCCTATCGTATTCTGTGTCAAAATGAATTTCGAGGACGAAATTTTTATTAGGAGGGGAGAATTGTAACATCCCGTCACCGATGGGAAGGATATCATAGTAAATTTGGATCGGGTTGTGTTTTGGTAAACAAGATTGTGCTTGCACTCGTGACAATTCCCGGCTTTGTGCCTATGTGAAAGTGTGAATTTGTGTGTTGATTGAATTGGAGTGATTTATGTGTATTCAGCATTAGATTGCAAAGTGGGTACCAATGAGAGGTTCGGTACTGTAAATGACTGTACAATTGACACTCCAATTAAAGATATGATTTAGGAAATTTGTGTTAGCTTGAGCTATTAAAATTTGGAAAGATTTATGAAAGTCAAAGCACATAAATCGATTGAATTGGAAATTGCTAGGCATGAAAGTGAGTGTTTCTGAGAGATTTGAATCTCAATTCGGTCCCTAAGGGTCGGAATTTCTGAATTGAAGTAGTCAAGTTATAAGAATTTGTATAAGGGCAATTTGGGCAAGATACTTAAGGGTATAAGACTTAAGGTTAAAGGAAGGGGCAAAATGACTTTTCATAAATTGAAATGGTATAAAAAAGGGAAATTAGGGTTTGAGAATGGGGAAAAATGGGAGGAGCCATGAAGAAGAAGAGGAAGAGAAGAAGGAATTGATTCCTTCGACGAAATCACTAAGAGTTTAAGGATTTTGTGAGCCAAATCAAGTAAGTTAAGCCTCTTTCCTCTTGATTAGTTGATTGATTCTTGTTTTTGAGTGTTAAAAGTGTTAAAATGGGTGATTTATATGTTGGTTTTTAGGGTTATTGTGTATGGATAGATTTGGATTGTTTGGTGAATAATATTGGTTTAAAGTGGGTGGAAAAAGGGAGTATTAGTGATGTTTAAGTGTTTAGATGATTTATGTGTTGAATAGATTAGAGGTATTGGATTAAAGTGTTGAAAAATCGAGATTTTGGAGAAAATCGGGTTCACACGTCGCGACGTGCTCATGCGCACGCCGCGGCGGACGTAGGCCCACACGTCACGGTGCGCGTGAAGGCGCACGCCGCTACGCGATTAAGGGACCGCGGCCAGCTTCTTTTCGCCACGACGAGGCCCCCCTTTTTCCAGAATAAACATGCTTTGGTTTTTAAACCATAACTTTCTCTACAGTTTGTCAAATGAGACAATTTCTGATTCGTTATGAACTAGAGACAAGGGTCTCCATGTTTTATGAAGAAGCGAAGTGTTAAACCAGTCTTTAAAGGTTTGAAATCTAGGATAGTAGTCTAGTGTAAATATGGTTATGTTGGAGAATAACTTTCGGATTTCTGAATCGAATTGTCTGATTTGAGTATCAATTGAATTCTGATATTTAGGGAAGACTTTGATGGGGAAAATTTTTGGGTTAGTGTCGGGAATGTCACGGAAGTGCATGATACGTATTTGTTGTAAATTGCTACATGAGTTTTATTTCTGATTGGGCAATGTGTAAAATAGAATGTTTGAATTGTGATAGAGGCTTTTGGAAAGTCAGCCCACCGACATTGCTGAGACTTCCAGGCGTTAGCGCGGAAGCCAGGTGAGTGACCTAGACGGTTCTCAAATTATTCAGTGTTATAATTCAGTGATTTTAATTCTCTAAAGTATAATGGTGGGACAGTGTTAATTGTAAACTCCGGACAAAAGGTCCGAAGTATTGAAGTGATTTGATATAGAAATGTTATGGGTATGTGAAAGTGTTTTCGATGTGACAAATTGTGAATCGATTATCTGATTGTGATATAGGAATACATGAATAAAGTGATTGAATCGTGGCACATGTCGTTCAGTCATGAACGCAAAATCAGTTAATTATAGTTGTGACCCAAGCAGCCACTGATCAGAGCTTTTTAGCTCAACGTTATAATTAGGCCTCGAGCCCCACAGTTCCGAGCCTCTAGCTCAACCATCAATGAGTCCTTAATGGGACAGTTTTAGAGCTACAAGCTCAACGATTAATAAGCCCTTGATGGGACAGTTTCAGAGCTACAAGCTCAACGATCAATGAGCCTTTAATGGGACAGTTTTAGAGCTACAAGCTCAACGATTAATGAGCCCTTGATGGGACAGTTTCAGAGCTACAAGTTCAATGATCAATGAGTCCTTAATGGGACAGTTTTAGAGCTACAAGCTCAACGATTAATGATCCCTTGATGGGACAGTTTCAGAGCTACAAGCTCAACAATCAATGAGCCCTTAATGAGACAGTTTTAGAGCTACAAGCTCAACGATTAATGAGCCCTTAATGGGACAGTTCCAGAGCCTATGGCTCAACGATTGATGTGCCCTAATAGGGACAATACAGGCGCTCGGTCACAACACTGAAATAAATTGAAAATGTGTTACATGCTGCATAGGCAAAATGCCATACACTGGTGTGAAAACAGTTATGGGGTACATCTAATTATAGAAGGTATGACAAATTGTGATATGCTTAGCGTTGTGTGAAATATTAGAGCCGTCAACCAGAGTCGCCACCGATTAGAGCTTTTAGCTCAACGTGCGAACATGAGCTTCGGGCTCATGAATGATTCAGAGCCTTAGGCTCAACGTATAGTGAGCCCCTTATCTAGCATCGGATAAGGGTCAGATATCATTGAGTCCTTCGATGGGACAGTTAGGCACTCTGTCACAGCTAAATGATAATAAATGGTAAGCGAGTGAAATATGTTGTATCAAAAATGGGATGTTGGAATGTGGATTTCTGTAAATGTGTAAATGGGCAATCTTTGAGAAAGTGCATTACGAAATAAAGCTAGATCTATGTGAATTGTGAAATGAGACCAAATAGACAGAGATGTGAATATATGCTATAAATGGTTTCTGTGCATGGGTGAACGGACCATCGACGATGATCACTCATTGAGTTTGCAAAAACTCATCCAAAATTTACAATTGTTTTTCAGGACTCAGAAGAATACCCCGTTAGTCAACGGGTGTAGAGTGATCGCAGAAGGATAGAAGGGGACGGGATCAGTTGCGTCTGCATTTGTTATGTGAGGATTTTGGTAGATATCTTGATGCTTGTATATGAGGACCCTCGTGGTCATCACTTTATTTACCGGTCATGTTTTGTAAGATTTGTTTTCCGCAACGTGCTTGTAACGTAAGTGTATGTATGTGTTAAGGAAAAATTTTGTGTAGTGATTTGACTAAGTAATGTATCGTGCCATTCTCGTAGGGCACGGACTTGTCGGGTCCGGATCTTATGGGAGTGGGGTGCTACAATAAGTCGGACACTTAGTATGTAAAAATGCTAGTTGAATGATCATTAGATATAATTAAGTACCTATCTGAGTAGTGGTGAGTCAAGATGGGATCCATCGACTCTAGGTAATGAGTTTGGGCTCTATGTTATCATTGATCTTAATTATTGTTTCAAGATCTTGGCTAGAGTGATTGAATGAGTGAGGAAAAGGAATTTTCTAAGTCATTTACTAATCATTAATGATCGACTTTTAACATAATTGGTTATCTAATATGGTTTGACAATTAAACCATACCTTAGGATAATCCGCAGTTGTAATGATGAAAGGTAATAATACATTATCCTTAACTAGGTTCCGTCTTTGTAAGATTGTTACTTCACACTATCCGATCACTAAGGAGTGTTGTTAGACGCCAACCTTGATTAATAATTACTTGGATTAATTACTACCGGCTTAGTGATGAACCTATGTAGTCATACTTACGAGTATAATATTTCCTATTTATGATTATCTAATTAATTATGAGATAATTTATTAAATAATCTATATGGCATATTATTATATTTTTTGCTAGCCCAGAAAATATAATTAATATTGGAAATTCTCTTATACAAAAATAAATGAATAAAATAAAATAGTTTTATTTTATTACATTTTATAAATAATAATAATTATTTAAAAATTTTAAAATGGCAAAGAGGGGCGTCAGATGACCTTGCATTTGGTGGTTATGTTTTGGTTATATATTTAACCAAAACGAAATGACATGATTGTAAGGTGTTTTTCAAGTTTTGAAAAACAATAAACCTTAATACCTTACATACGAAGATAGCGTGTATACATATACATTTTTATCTTCATTTTCATTCATTCAGTACGTGCATGAAAAAACGAAGAAAAGAAAAGAGTTCTTCAAAATTTAACCATAGTCATATCAAATGTTAAAAGCAAGACATATTTTTTAGCGTGTAGTACATAGAAACTTCGTATTTTCGATGTTTAGTAGCGGCTAATTCTCACAAATTTCAAATATTTATTTTTGTCCGTTCTTATTATTAGTATATTTGTTAAACGTAATAGATGAATATAAGATTGCAATTTTTATTTTAGCTGCGTATGCGATCTTTCAAGATTGACCTCTCTAAGAGAGATCCTTTATCCGTATTCTTGTACGTCAAAGTTTTCTATTGCAAATTATGCCATCGATAAGTTACATTATAGTCATATCATTCTTGATCGCTTTCTCCTAGTGGTTCTTACGCCTTCATTTTTTCCTCTTACAATTTCTAAATACTATTTTTCTTGCGTCTTCTTACTAGAGTATCTAGATGTCTCTTTTTAACATGTTTGAGTCATCTAAGTCTCGTCTTTCTCAAAATTTTGTTAATACCAGCAATTTTTAATTTGTCTCTTACCATTAAATATATTTATAAAAATTATTTATATTAAATAGAGATTATTTTCAATTTGATTCAATCTAAAATTAATTAGCAAAGTTTGAGTTTATAAAAGAAAAGTATTACACTTACTAGATTACCAAGAGTTATGAGTTTAAATAAACTTAATTAGATATTATATGAAATTAAAAAAATTAAAATTGATATCATTGAATTTTAAATTAGAATTAAATAATTCAATTTTATTGAATCTTTAACCGATTTTATGATATTCTAATGCTGATTAAACCTTTTAAATTTAAATTTCCTATTTTATTGGTTTAACTTTCAGTCTAGTCTTAAAAATATTAATCAAAATGAAGAAACGAGATGGCATTTAAGCACCAATTTTCTACTTCAACATAACAAGCTTATAGAGCTTAGAAGACACACACAAACACAAACACAAAAACACACACACACATACATTCTATGCAGTTTATCGAGTTACAAATAAGGTGGTAATAAACCACCAAGATTAAAAAAATAGTCAAAATGATGGGTTTAGATTGAGTTTAAATCAAACCAAATTGTAATTTTTTAAAGTTTAAGTATAAAATGAAATTGACTTATAAAATCAATTTTTTTTGTTGATTTTAGGATAAATTAGTCAATTTTTTACCATATAAACTCTCTAATTTTAACATGAAAAAGCGTGGGAAGTATGAAAGACAAAAAATAGTATTGCCATACTTTTTTATAGTTACAAATAGGAGTAGTAGTGAATTGGGTTAACTTAAAAGTATTTTTAGTTGAACTTCAGTTTTAAATATAAAATTTTAAAATTTAAACTTAATCTTTATATAATTCGATTAAATGAAATATTGTTTGTTAATCTAAGATATTTTTTAGTAATTAGTCTTATATATATTCAATTAATCTTCACAAACTTTAAAAAAAAGTATTAGCATGTGAAGTTATGTATAAAAGAAAAGTATTAAACTTGGTAGATTACCAAGAGTTATGAGTTTAAATAAAATTAATTTGATATAATATAAAATTGACAAATTAAATTTAAAATGAATGAATTTTAAATTAGAAATAAATTAATTTATAGTCATAATTACCAATTTAAATGGGAATGATGGTTATTCTATGGATAATGCAGAGGATAAGAAGGGTGAGCTCCTCATGCATATTGCCAGCTTATGGCACACATGTGATTAATTGAACAATTCCAATGTTATAATTATTTGAATAATGTGATAAAGAAATATTTAAATGAGAATGAATTATATTTTAATTAATTATATTAATTACTTAATTATATTTTTAATTAATTATGTATAATTATTTAATTATATTATTTTAATTAATTAATTAATTATAATATTTTAATTAATTTATTTTATTTAATTAATTAGTATTAAAAATTTTTTTAAAAAAAGAGTCACTGTTAAGGAATGAGTTTCATTTATTTACTAAATGAAGGGTACAGAGGATTCTCCAAAAGTAGATATGAAACTATTACCCCTATAATGATAATTAACAACCAACTACTCACTTCTCATTCTTTAGCCATTAATTCCTTCTTAAACCCATCAACCAAGTACCCCCATAGACTTGATTTTGTTTTAAGTAAAATAATAGTATTTTATTTAAAGACAAATAATTAATTGAATAAAAGACCTTAATTTTTTTGTAGAAGTCTGAAGGCTTAGATTAGACAACTATTTTTCCTAAAATTATGTCCCTAACGTAGTATTCAAAAATCCTAGTCACTACTTTTGATTAAAAGAATTGAACATCAACTTATTTAATCTAACAATTGATTGAATAAAATCACAAACTAGTTGCGCACCTAGTTGTAAAATCAAACAATCAAATAATAACCTAGAAAAATAATTAACACTTGACTAATAAATCAATTCAAATAAAAAACAAAAGTATCACAACATTCAGAGTTCAATAACTAGGATTCTGTAAACTAAGAAATAAAAGTTTAGTTACCCAACATAATTTTCCTAACTATTTGGGCTTGTCCACGTTTGGGGCGTTCTTGACTTTCTTATTTGTTTACTGTCTAGCTGCCATCCTTGATGCTTGACTATCATGTTTGGGGTTGTCCCAGTCTGCTGCATTACGTTGTTTGCTTCTATGTAACAATGTTGCGTCATTTTGGTCCTCTTTGGGTAGATGTTCTCTTAGAACTGCATGCATTTTGTTCTTTTGTTTTCTTATGTTGATGTTTTGTGCTTCCACCTACTATAGCCTTCAAATGCAAGGCTAAAGCCCAAAACAAAATCTCTAAAAAAAATTGTTGTTGATTGTCACATAGGTATCACTACACGAGGCCATGTCTAATTAGGTTCAATGCCTGGTTTAGCTTGTTTTGTCCCAAAATGTTTCGTAGTTCTTTCTATTTGATTCCAAAATATACCTTGACATAAAACAAGATTAATTTCCATTAGGTATAACTTCAAACCTCAAAAACAAAGAAAATTAACGCACAAAAAGATAAAAAATAAAGACATTATCAAACTCCCCCACACTTAATCTTTTGCTCACCCTCGAGCAAATTAAGCGGGTCCATCAAATTCTATCAATTCGTTTTCAAAGAAATCAAATGCATGTAATCATTCAAACTTTGGTCAATCGAATGTCAAGCTACTACACACATAATGTTTGGTTTTCATCAGTGCACATAAACAAGCTCAACTTATGATACTATTATTCAAAGATAAGCATAAACTCAAAATGGATTTTCCTCACGGGATTCACTCATTTCACTCAAGTGTTTATAGGTTGGTGTTTCGCTCAAAACTCCCTATAGGAAATCACACTACTATAGGCTTGCAAATACACCAATTCTCTTCGATAGTGATTACATGCTAAAATAAATCAAAAGGGCTTTAATTGAGGTTGTAATGGGGCTCAGGTTAAGGTAAGTCAAAAAGGGGTTTGAGTGGTTCTTCATAAGTAGTCATAAAGCACTAAGCATACAAAGGGACAACAAAATGTATTTATGAGAATTGCATGTAAATAACTAACTACTCAACACTTATTATTGCTACTATACTTGATTCTTTTCTTTTTTCTTTTTTCTTTTTTGTCTTTTTTATATATACTAAGGAAACAATGAACAATAATAGCAGCTAAATACAACGTGCTCCATGAGTACAAGTATCTATAAACTTGTCTCAGAAAAAATATAGCAAAAAGTCCTAAAACTAGCTAACTTAGCACTTTATTAAACTTGTGAATAGGTAAGGCTAACAGGGTTTGATGTTTTAGAATG
Source organism: Erythroxylum areolatum (assembly GCA_024520975.1). NCBI lineage: Eukaryota > Viridiplantae > Streptophyta > Magnoliopsida > Malpighiales > Erythroxylaceae > Erythroxylum > Erythroxylum areolatum. The sequence continues at coordinate 5,157,869 of JANIJH010000004.1, forward strand.
GGGTGTTTTCTTTATGAAACAAAAGGGGTAAAGGCTCAAAGGGGTTTGCAAGGGGGAAATAAGATAAGTGGGTCATTTAAGTCAAAGGTTAAAAGAAAAAGGGCGTTAATCATTTCTATCTAGCATGCATCTAATAGATTCAAACCAGTTCGGAGCAAGTTCTAAAAGTAATCACCTAAGGGAGTATCACACATACAAATAAATGAAATGACTTTTGAATAGAGTCATATAGGCTCAATTCCTCACTTAGGCTCAATTGAAAATCCATTATGCTTCTATTCATTACCTAATCACTCAAGCTTCAATTTATGAGTAAGCTTATGTAACCAACTACTTTAATTGATCAACATGATTAACCATCTATTCAACTGGCCTAATTCGACTTCAAGTGTGCAATTTAGTCTCATTCCAACTACTAATATAGAATTTCATGGTTTAACTCACATCACGTGCAAATTAACAAACATAAAAGAAAAAAATTAAAATCAAAATTAGCAAAGAAACAGTAAATGCAAAACGCACAGTCACACAAACATTCAATGTTCCCCTCCCCCCTCCACATTTAATTTACATTGTCCTCAATGTACTCGCAAAAAAAACATAGGAAAATAAAGAAAATAAAGGTTTAAGAAGCTTTTCTGTTAATACATCAAGGTGTTGGTGGAAAAGCCAAATGAAACTTCTAGTGTTCAAAGAAATTGAGCTGGTTGTGCTCCAATCTTACCAATCTACACTCCATGTGTTGTAGGAGTGTTAAAATAGTCGGATCACTTATAGAAGGATGTGTTGCAGTGGGTGTTGATGGTTGTCAAGTTGTGGCTGTGGAAGTGTTGGTAGTCGCAGTTCTTCTTTTTTGCTGATGTGGCGAGGAGCAGGTTATACAGTCAGTCCAGGTGGGGCAAAAGTGTATCTATAAAACAAAACATAAATTAATGCATGCTTACCTTATCTAATTAGCGCCTGTCACTATACAGCTTTTTTTAGAAAATTAAAATAAATAAAATGTAATAAAAAATGAAACAACTTAAAATATAATAAATATTGAGGTGCCTCTTAAGACCGCTTTTTTAACGTCATATTAGCTAGACAAAAAATTTATTGACTTACTTAGAGTAAACTGACTTAGCCAATTCAATTTCTTATGTAGTTTCAACCTGTAAATTCTCATAATACGGTTTCAATCGATGTCTATTAACTTTAAACACTTTAAAAGTGTCTAAACTCCGAATTTCAACTGCACCATGTGAGATAACATTAGTAACAACAAATGGATCTATCCAACGAGATCGTAATTTACCTAGAAAGAGCTTTAGTTTAGAGTGATAAACAAGGACCTTTTGACTTATGAAAAATTCTTTTCTAGTTAAGATTTTGTAATGAAGGGTCTTAGTCTTTTCTTTATAGATTTTAACACTCTCATAAGCATTATTACGTATCTCTTCCAACTCTTACAATTGTAATTTTCAATTATTTCCAACTTCAATTAAATCAAATTGCATTGTTTGATAGCCTAGTAAGCCTTATATTCCAAATCTACAGGCAAATGACAAGGTTTTCTGAATACTAACCTGTATGGTGACATACCACTAGAAGTTTTATATGTTGTCCTGTATACCCATAGCGCGTCGTTTAAACGCAAACTCCAATATTTCATGTTAGGATTAACCACTTTCTCCAAATTTGATTTGATTTCCCTGTTAGAAACTTCGGCTCGTCCACTTATTTGGGGATGGTATGCTGTTGAAGTTCGGTGTGTAATGCCATATTTCTTTAGTAAAGCCTCAATAATTAGGTTACAAAAATGAGTTCCGCAGTCAATGATTATTACTCTAGGCACTCCAAACCTGACAAAAATATGAGACTTAACAAAATCGACAACAACTTTAGCATTTCAGTATGAGTAGCCTTACTTCAACCCATTTAGCCTTAGCATTATCAGTATGAGTAGCCTTAGCTTCAAAATGATACATTTAAATTAATTATTAATTGGAACTAATGCCTTTAATGATACATTTGATATATAGTTAAAAGGCTATGAGACATTGAACGATTCACTTTTACGATGAATTCAAAGAGTTTATTTTGGAGATGATTATGAATTTATCACATCTACAAGAAGGTAAGAGGGAGTATAGTTGTCTTCTTCAGTGGGACTATGTGGAAACATATTGCTCACAGATAACAAAAGTTCTAACTTTTAATTGTCGAACACATAATTTTCCAAGAACAACTCTTATTGGATAAGAAAAGGCAATAACTTAATTATGTGAATTAGATCTATAGAGATAGATTGGACGTTGTTAACTTATTCTAAGTCTAAGTGCATAAATAATGTACTAAAGATATTTAGTTTCTAAGATATTAGATACTTGTGAAGTATTAAAGATATTCATTACTCTATGTGTGAGTTGATATTTGAGCTCAAGATGATAAGGATATAACTTTAGAAGTAAATCCTAATTAAGGTTTATTTACTTAGAATATTATCATTTAGGATTGGAAAAGTTCCAATGTGCAATTGGTTAATAATTAAGCCAACATACATTTTTCATTTAGTGGAAATTATTGATTGGATCAACAAGTTCTTTAGTGAACTTGATATAGTTTCTTTGCATTGTTCAAGACAGTAATGTACTGTAGAACATTAGAGCCATTGGGCAGCATAAGAAGCTAATGCCTCATCAAAGATCCAAGAATGTATTTAGGCGAATTTTTTTAACTGTGATGATAAATAAGATGGGAGTTATAAGATTTAATCAAGTACTTATTATAAAGAATCTTGTAGAATTCTCTCATTAAGCCACTGCCCCAGTAGTAGAATACTTGTCATATGGTGATATGGTATGAGTTACTTAAACGATTGGCTTAGTGCAAGTAGGAGATTGTTGTTTTATGCCCTACAGCCAATCGTTTTGGTTGTAGTTTAGTGACAAAGTATTTAAAAGCATTCTTTGTCTTGTACATGTTTAGATGTATATAATAAAGTCCATGGGATAATTGTACATTGCAAATGAAATTATAATGAGATTATAATTATGAAATTCATATTGCATTTATGTATTATTCCTAACTGTTCCTAGTCATTGTTCTATTAAGATTGGACATTAATATAATGTAACAAGACTAGCATATGTTTTGTTTTTCCTTATGAAGGAAGTAGTCTATCTCTTAGGCTAAAGTATAAAAATACTTAAACAAACGTGTGGCTACTTACTAGAAAACAAGTTTACTGAACAGACCCGATATAAGAAATCCATTTGGAACATTACTTGTATATCTATGGAATCCTCATTGTGATGATTGTATAAGTGATCCTTTGACTTGAGGTCATCAAAGTTATCTTGTATGAGGATTGCTATGTTTTGATACTACTTATGATCTATTTAATCATAGGTCGTTTAATCGGTAGTCATTGAACGTAGCATGAACTATATGGAGATAGTTGAGTGATCAAGATAGGATTCATCACCCTAAAATAATTAGGGAGAATGTTTCGTTGTTCTTGATTAGTATTAATTCAAGAAATCCTTGGCCAATGTGAAATGATGTTTTATAAATAGTTTACAAATGCCATTAATTGAATCGATAGCTAATGGCGGAGAACTAATATGATTAGACTCAAAATAAAGTAGACATTAATTTCATGTTCTATGTCTAATCGGAATATTGTATGATAAAATGATTGAATTATACGAAAAGATTATACACAGAAAGATTAGTCAAAACCACTTTGACATTCTTAAATATTTTGGTGGTCATGATGCATTACTAGACTCTAATCTTGATCTATGATTGTTTAATTGGAAAATTAAAGATAAACTAAAAGGAGTTTTAATTTATCTAATTTTAATCATGAATTAAAATTCTATTTTATAATCATTACCAACATATTTGAGAACCTAATGAGTCTCACATATAGAATGAGTTGAAGAGAGCAAAGTTAATTTAATCAAGTTGGATTTGATTGTAAAGTTTGAGAAACTTTATGGTTAAATATGAGATATTTAATAAATAGGGATCAATATAAGATATTGAATCTTATATGAGCATAATTTATATTTAATTATAATTATTTGTAATTTTAATTAAAGTTTAATTGAAATTAGAATTTTATTTCAATTAAATTATTAAAATGTCCAAAGCTTATTATAAATAGACTTAAGTTCTATGGAGCTAGTACTTCTTGCTTAACCCTCTCTGTAAGAGTTACAGAGTTTTCTCAACTCATTCTGTGGATACTTTTAAAGGCCGGACATTTGTGCGGCTACGGTAGTTGAAACAAATTAGTTTAGGAAATGGTTCGAGAGATACGACAAGATAAAGATCAAGTTTTGGAATAAGGTACGAATTAAAATTTTGCTTTATTATAATTTGTGTTTAATAATTTATAGAATTAAATAGATCTTGATTTTTGAGAAATCAAAAGTCATGAAAAAGTTTCGTGATTATTTTGCGACTTTCAAAATCAGATCTCAACCCGGTTTTCCAACAGAAGCAAGCCTCAATAAACAACGTTCAACAATCACGCTGCGTTTGGTTACAGTCTCCAGTGGTTGCAGACAGGACAGAACAGGACAGAACGGAACAGAAACTGGAGGCAGAGTGGTGTTTGGTTGTAGTTGACAGAACAGAGAAAACTGTTCTGTCTTATGGACAGAATGTGTTTGGTTGCAGGGGACAGTAAACAAATATAATGCAAATGACGAATATGCCCCTGG
>JANIJH010000004.1:5184592-5195265 GCA_024520975.1 Erythroxylum areolatum
GCTGACTTATTTGTAGTTATCCTCTGTATCTGTCAAATCCCATTGATATAGGAGGGATTGCCCTCATTTTTTGTACACATATACTTTGGCTCCTCTCACCTAGAGAACGAGAAATACAACATATACTTTGTTCTTTTGGTCTTTAAAAACAAGCTAGCTTGGCAAGAAACATAGGAAACAATGTTCTCTAGTCGGAAGTTCTCATAGAATGGGCATTTTTTAAGGAAAAACAAACTATTCTATGAGTATGAGAATGTGTATACCAGCTATTGAGAGGCGTTTTGCTTCTAAATTTGCCCATTCTACAAACTCATCAATTTGCCCATTCCGAATCAGAAAATTTCTAGATTTAAGATCTGCAAGGACCTCAACGAAACCTAATTCCAGAACAAAAATCAAGAAAGTGTCAAAAAAGAAAAAACGAAACTTACTTAACGTTCTTGATATCGGACTTTGATTTACCTCCTTTCATCGCGATTCTTGCAAGTCAAACCGCAGATCAACTACAAAAACTCCGAAAACAAATCAAACAAAGCGGAAATCGATGAACACGTATACAAAACCAGAAAGGAACTTACCAGTGCGATTAGGCAGAGCTGTGCTTCAAGTTTCAGGGAGAGAGTTAGAGAGAGATGAGAGGAATGGAAAAGAGTGGAGGGGGTTATTTGTTAGGGACCGAAAAGTGGAGAAGAAGAATAAACCAGAAGAAGAAAACGTGACAGAAGAAAGTAGCAAAATGGTGGGAAATGTATACTTTTAAATATTAACTGAACAAACCGTGACGTTTTTTTTAAATTGAAAAAATGTCGCAAAAAGTATGGCAAATCTGTGACGTTTTATAAAAATGTTGCAAAAAATTGACTCTTTTCGTGACATTTTTTAAACATCACAAAAAGAATGAATAATTCGCGACGCGTCGCAAATTATATATATTTGTTGTAGTGATTAATCATCTACATATTCACAAACTTCAACATTATCAAACATTTAAGCACAAAAAAAAGAAATTATACTATATAGTTTTTGAAGTTACATATAAAAAAGGTATTAGATTACCAGAGTTCTTATGTTCTTTTGTGTCAAGAACTTAAGATAAATAAAATATTTATTCTTATAATTTTATTTATCGATTTTATAACATTTTAATACTGGTTAAACCTTTAAACGTTAAACTTTTCCTTTGATTGACTCAATATCTGTCTGGTCCAGTTTTTAAAGCATTGATTTTTATAAACCAAAACAAGATTATTAATTTTCATTAACAGTCTCTTTTTTAATTAAATTTTAAACTTTTCAATATTAAGGATAATTTTCTTTAATTATCTTTAAAAAAATTTAATTTTATTCAAATTTTATCCCGTTTTATAACATTCTTATACCAGTTAAACCTTTTTTCTTTTAACTTCTCTAGTTCTTTTGAAAACATTGGTATTAATGTCAATAAATATTTAAATCAACTTAAAAGATAGATTATTGAGGAGGTGTGGTTGGCATGCATTCCTGAAATGCTTCAATGATTGTGAAGTCAGAGTCAAATTCCATCAAGCGTTGGCCATGTAAGATAGAATGGGATCTTAGGACAGGATTGATGTTGTATCAATGTCCTTTTCTTCTGATATTTTGCCTAAATAAATATGGACAAAAATAATCCACCAAATCCTTCTTACCTCATCAGAAGAAGAGTTGGCATACCTTACCTGGGATCAATTCCCCTATTCCTATTTTTGTGTACCACCCTATATCCGAGATCATCCATTCACCCATTAACACGAAAACGGAGCAACAACCTTTTGCTAACATTACCTGCCTCCTCCAGGTGGTAAGTTGGCAAAGGAAAATGCTTGATGGAAGCTTTGAATTAGTTTGGGTCTTCGGAGGCCCAATAAGAAGTGGCATGTAGTATTTCTGCTGAGTTAACAATATAATATAATGAATTAAGTAAATTTCGCATCTGTAGAGATAAGCAAGTACTTGAAAGAAGAACTGGGTTTTTATATAAAGTTGAACCATTAAATGATGATGAAGCCCTTCAACTTTTTCGTAGGTTTGCCTTCAAGCAAAACTATGCCAGAAATGATTATGTGTCCTTGTCTATCTCGATTGTCAAATATGCATAAGGAAATCCTTTAGCCTTGAAGGTTTTAGGCTCCTCCCTAAGTGGGAAAAGGACAAAAGAGTGGGAAAGTACGTTGAATAAGTTGTCAAATGATAGGATGGAGAAAGGTATCTTTCTTCATATAGCATGTTTCTTTAAAGGTGACAACAAAGATGTTGTGATGCAAGTGTTCGAAGCTGTGAGTTTGATGCAAATGTTATAATAAGTGTTCTAGTTGACGGGTGTTTTTTGACCATTTTCGGAAACATATTAGAAATGTATGACTTAATACAAGAAATAGGAAAGGAAATTGTACGTCAAGAATCTAGATATCCAAATGAACGCAGCAAATTATGGGATCATAAAGATATTTATGAAGTAATTGTAGAGGACAAGTTAAGATTGGTCACATGCTTTCTATATGAGATATTTAAGTTGTGTATTGATATTATCTTAAGAAAATATACATTGCATCACTTTGAACTTATGGTTTAGCAAATAAGGATATTTTAAACATCACCCTCTATTATTATAATATAATTTTGAGAGTTTTTGTACTTTCTTTTTTATTAAAATAAGTCACTTATTGTCATAATAACTTCTGTAACCATTTGATTGTTGTTTGTTAGAAAGGCGGAAGCAGTGGAAAGCATAGTGTTAGACTTATCTTAAATAAGGAAGATAGATATAAATTCAGAACAGTTCATGAAAACACCTAATCTTTAGTTTTTCAAATTCTATGTGGGTAATAGACATTGTTGCTTTTGTGCCTGAAAGTATTAAGGTAAATGCCCTTGGATCAGATACCGGTTGAACTTAATAGCCTAAAAAATAGTAACAAAAATAAAGATAGACAAAATAAAATGGGACAGAACACAAAGATTTACGTGATTCGGCCAATATGACCTAAGTCCATGGGCAGAGGGTGAGCAATTTTACTAATATGTGGAGAATATGTACAAGTACAAAGGTTGGAACTAAAGGCTTTTAAAACTCATCAAATATACAGAAAATAATTGAAGAAAGGATGAGAGGATTTGTGTTGTTTTGGTGACTGAAGGAGAGGAAGGAATGATGTTTTAATGTCTCAAACTATGCCTTCTATTTATAACTGAAGTCGCAAGCTTCTATCCAAAATTTCTTCAATATGTGTGCAATCTCAGCAATTGACAACAATGTCATACGCACAAAGAAAATAATGTATCTATGACAAATTCTAAACGATGGCCATCTATTTTTGACTTAGTGGAGGAGGCCAAAGAATGCAACCAATAGCTAACAATTTTTGACTTATTGGAAGGGCCAAGACAAGCAACAAATCTCCACCTTGACTTGGTCTTGAACAATTAATGATCTGCTCTACCTTCTCCGACAATGCCCCAAAAGGGCTATATCACCAACTATAAACGTCAATCAAGTCAAAGCACTGCTTGAACTTGTAAATTAGAAGAACCTTCGTAAACATGTCAGCAGAATTGTCCTTAGTGTTAATCTTCTGAATAAGGACCTTCTTCTTTGCAATAGTATCCCAAATGAAATGATACTTCACATCAATATGGTTCGTCCTCTCATGATACATCTGGTATTTCATCAAATGAATAGCACTCTGACCGTCACAATAAACAGTAATAACCCCTTGATGAATGAAAAACTCGCCAAACAAACCTCTCAACCATAATACTTCTTTGATAGCCTCAGTAACTGCTATATATTATGCTTCAGTAGTAAATAAAGTCACTACATGTTGTAGAATAGCTTTCTAACTAACAGTACAACCTCCAATGCAAAATACATTACTTGTCAGAGACCTGCGTCTGTCGAGATTACCGGCATAATATGAATCAACAAAACCAAACAAAGTGTTGCTGGTTCTACCAAACTCCAAACAAAAGTTTGAAGCATCCTTTAAGTATCTAAGAATCCATTTCACCGCCTGCCAATGTTCTTTGCCAGGATTGGCCATATATTTGCTAACGATACTAACAACTTGTGAAATATGAAGACAAGTACATACCATTGCATACATAATAGAATACAGAACTCGTGCTATATAATCTTCCTCTTCCTATAACTGTGATGATTGAGTAGCAGATAGTTTAAAATGACAACATTTGGTTTATGGAAAGCAATACATCAAATATTAAATATTAAAAAATGTTAATGGAAAGCAATACATATGAATCGAAGTTTATCATATTCATGAGCTTCAGGTTCATATAATGAATAAACAAAATTTGAATCAAAATGTCATAATTCATTACACATTTTAAAATAAGTTTTCATAACATTAGGCTCTACTATCACTTAGCAGAGGAGATCCATTTTATATTAAAAAATAAAAATGGCATGTCAGGATTAACACTAAATATGATAATTTAGCTTGTCCTAGTCCTGTCCCAATCCGACATGATTTGACACGAAATCAACGGGCCCAATTCAGTTTTATCAAGCTCAGACTTTTTTGGCAATTTTCAAAGTATTCTAAACTCAACCAACTCAAACCCAAAAATTATAAAACATGATGTTATTTGAGTAAAAATATGTAGTTTTCTTTTTTAATTTGAAAAATAAGCAGGCTCAGGTTAGGTCAGAGTTGAGCCCAAACTCGAATAAAAAATGTTCAACTCGACTCAACCCATGAGTGACCCTAATTAACGTGACATTTAATTGATAAAGAGTTTTTTCCTTATTAAATTCCTATTAGACGTAAAAAGTGGTTAAGAACTTTATATTCAAATTAGTAAAAGCAACAATGACGTTAGAACCCTAGAGTAAACTTACTAAACCTATGTGCTAAGTTTGAGTTATGTGATTATGTCCATCATTTTCAGAGAAGTTCATGATTCACTTACTAAGTGTGCATACAAATAATGAGCATATCGATTCGATATCACCATTAGCAAATAGCTTTTGAATTAAAAAATGAGAGTAACAGAAAGAAGATCAGAACTTTGGTCATTTTCTGGTGACGAAAGTATAAGCGGCCGGTGTTGCTTTCCATGTGTACTAAAGAAGCAGCATCAAATTGTCGAGGAAAGACACTGCAACACCTAAGAAGTTACTCACCTTCCACCATCAACAAATAGCGTTGAGCTCAAGAGTCGAAATGCATAGAGATGTTAACATTCTTTTTTCCTCTTTTTCTTTCTTTTTGTACGTAGGGTTGATGATTTTTTAAAAAAAATAGAAATCCGCAGTTGCTGCCTTTTGACTCATATTAGTTAAACCTTCGAATTGACATAATAACCTGCAAATCATGTCAATCGAATACTCTACATTAGCAAGTCTTGTATGACAGGCTCGATTGAGAGAGCGTAGATAGAGAAATTGAACACAAGACCTTTTGGTCCTCATGTTCTTCCACTCCACCAACTAGACCACATCGAGGATTCAATTTTGATCCATCCAAATTCTAGAAATAAAAATTGAATTAACTAAATTTAAGATTAAATTAAGACTCAAAATAGTTAATTAAAGATGCATTTTGGTTAATTCAAATTTGATTCGATTCGAAATCTACAAATAAAAATTGAATTAACTAAATTTAAGATTAAATTAGGACTCATAATAGTTATTTCAGTACAGCATGAATAATTCAAACAAACTAAAACATAATTTTGTTAAAATTTAATAAAATAACATTGTTTTAGTCAATAGCTACAAAATTTCACAAAGTAAACCTTAGAATAATTGATAAAGTTGCTTCTTTTTTATCATAAGGTTACAAGTTCAAGACACAAAAATAACTTATTTGTAAAATATAAAGAAAAATTTGCGTTTATTATAACCCTTCTTAAATTTCCACAAAACGGAGAATCTTGTACTTTTAGTCCAATTTAATTCGTTGTCATGCTTGCAAATAATTTTAAAATTTTATTTAATAATAATCTCCTATTAATAAAATAATCTTATCGTCTATAATTTACAAATAAACTTTGAATAATAAAAATATCTTTTTTTTTTCTAAAATATCCCTTTTAGGTTATTTTTTACATGTGATTCAATTCTCTTTTTTGAGGTGCAGGTAGGATATGGACACCGTGAGATATAAGATAACATGGGTGAACTAAGATATCATGTGATTAAGTTAACCTAGACCATGAATTCCTTTATCGCCTTCACAAGTAATGGGTCGGACCACCTATCAGAAGAGATATCAAACATCATCGTAGGTTTAATATGTTTAAAACACAACGAAGTATGAAAATTAGATATAAAGTAATCAAATGTTATGTATTCGATGGTTTAATTCAATTTTTAAACTTGTTCTGAGCTGATTAAATCTGACTTAAACTAATAATTTATTATAATTATTAATTTAATTGATTTATGCATTTATTTTGCATATAACTAAAAATTGATTAATTTCTAATTTAGGTTTAAGAAAGTGTAGCTGCCAAACTTCAATGTAGCACTAAAGGCATTATGCTTCCACGACAGAAAGTGGAAGCTATTGAAGTATAATCAACTCTAAGCATACCAATTATCGGACAAAGTACAAAGTTATAAGGTGACACCCATTCCACTCCAGGGTTTGTAGACTGGATATTGTTCAAAGAAGAGATCCCCGATCAAATTCTCCATTACTAGAATAATACCACGATTTGGGACCCTCGCCTTGTCTTTGCAAATGCTTTATTAAGGCAATAACAATTTCAAAAGATTGGTCTAATTTAAGGATGATAATAGGCAAAATCGAGTTGGATCAATCTATAGATTTGGTCGGCCGTCCAAAGTCTAATTAAATTGAATTTAGTTCACTAATTTAATTTTAGGTTGAGTCAAGTTCGAGTTCCGACGTCATCCCTAACCTAATAGTGAAAAAAGTTTTTATGGGAGTTTTTCATTTTAAGAAATTTGAGTTGTGTAAAAAAAAACTTATATTACCAATTGATTAAATTTAAAAAATACTAAAACTTGGCAACATCAAATATGATTTCAATTTGTGTATTCTAAAAGTCAAAATTGTTATTTATATTTTAATGTTTTATAAAAAGGATTAAACAAATCTTATCATTATTTTTAATTAACATCACTTTACGCCTTAACATTACTAAAATATTACTTGTCGTGTTTTGAACAGGTTCTGAAATTATATATATATATATATATATAGAGGACCTATTTAGACTTTTTATAGAACAATAAGGTAAAAATTATACATTTAATATCTAAATTACCAAATTATGATATCACATAAAACAAATTAGATTTGACCGACAAAGATTGCTCTTTTGTGATCAGAAAATCACAAATTTGATTACAAAATAAATAGCTTCTTTGCTATAAAAAATGTGAAAAGAAAGTTGCTTATATTGATGACCTTCCTCGACTCTCGCAAAACCCTCGCATTGTATGGAAACCTCACAAAACACAAATGAGATTAATATATTAGAAAGTGCTAAATAAAAATAACTATGTTGGAATTTGTGCTTCTCGCTTATTCTATATATAAAACAAAGAAGTTGCACTGATATAAAAATAATTTGAATGCTCCTTGAAACCCCATTGTCGTAGACTCCAATAACAGCCTGCTGATGCAAAGCACAAAACAAGGATATACCACTCAGGCAAGCACTAATTTTACTACAGAATTTAAAATTTTTAGAAAATGGAATGAATCCCATCACAGCAATTTAATACACATTTTCAAGATCCTACGGATGAGGTTAATCTCAGGCTCTTCGTCTTGGCCTATATAAGAAGTCAATTGATTCACAAGTTTTGCAAGCCATTCATATATAGTTTTGTTTTCTCTGATGTTGAGTGTAGTGTAGAGTGAGTAAGTACTAGTGCTTATGTATTAAGGGAGTTATTGGTGAGACGTAATGGGGCTCCCTGATCTCCGACGCTGAAAGAAGAATGTGAAGGTAATAGCTATGGCTGCTAGTTCATGGACACCCATGGGTGCGCAGGAATAGCAAAATCAATTATGGAAATTGAGTGCATGCATGCGCAGGCTAAGGGTCTGCATGAGCTTGGAGACCTAGTTGCCTTCATCTTTTTGGTCTTGGAGTGAAGGGAGCTCTATGGTCTTGCTAACAATTTCTTTTTCTTTTCTTTTCTTATACATATAATCATCACCATGCATCTTATCAAATTGTCATCAATATTAAATTTTCGTAATTCTTCATTTAAAAAAAGTTAATTATATGTAATAAGAATTTCATATGTCATTTAAAAACTTTTTGTGAACTAATTGATATTGATATCATTCTTAATATTGCTCATTTGTGACTATAAAATCATATGTTTAACTTACAGAAACAATCTTTTTGTAAAAATATAAAGAGAAAGTTGTGTACATTATAATCTTCCTTAGACCTCTACAAAATGGAAAGCCTTATGTACTGAGTACGTTGATTATTATTCTTAATATTATTCTTAGTCAATATTAGAATTTGTGTAAGAATTAGTAGTTGAAATTGTAAACGCACTGTCTGATAGTAACCTTGATACTATGCCAGTGTTTTGCTAAGTATTGTTCATCGATAACTACTTAGCAAAATTTCCTTACAAATAATCTCTCTAATGAATTAAATACATGCAAACTTGGAAATTGAATAGTAATTTTGTTTGATTCGATAAAAAAATGATAAGTTAAGTCTAAGTTAATTGAATTTTAGATCGAATTAAAATTTTGGCCCCAACAACTTAAAATATGGTAAAAAATAACGTCATAAAGGTGGACCATCGCATATGATTAATAACAAACATATTTACTCGAGTATGATTAATTGTTTGATAAACCATATTTTAATACCAAAGTTTATTTTTTGTTTGAATATGTTAAACTTACTTAAAGCATTCATGTATAAGCTTATGTAATGTTTGCAGCTTCTACTTATATGTTTGCTTTGGGCAGTACATTAGTCAAGTTCAACAGGCTAAACTATGCGGATTGGTCTGAGCAAATTCAATATCAACAAGGTGTTATAGATTTGGACTTTACAATAGTTTTGGATAAAAAGCTTGCAGTCATTAGTAAAACCAATACAGAAGCTGACAAGTCTTTTCATGAGGTTTGGAAGCATTCAAATAAGGTAAGCTTGAACTTGATGCAAATGAAGACTGTTGAAAATATTAAGTCATCAATGCCTAAAGCGAACAATGCAAGGAAGTTTATGATGAAGATAAAAGATTACTCCCAATCATACTTAAGTGAAACACCAAAGCCTTCTAGAGCTCAAACCTCCATTTCTCCTACCTGTTTGTCCCCCTTGCTTAGCTCCTTCTCTAAAGGGTTGTTGTGTAACAAGTGCAAAATGTCCACTGGACCTACCATGTATTTTATCATCAACTTGATGAATTAATTTCAAGATATAAGGTTTTCCTACTATAATAGGTTGCTCAAAAGGATTTCCTGTTCTTCCATCAAATATTCTACTTTTTTCGGATACTTAGGTTCAAATACCTATGGATTCACTATTTGCTTCCTGGCTTCATATAGTTCAGGTCCTAGAGAAAGTCCATCTATTCTCAATCTCTAGTAAAAATAAAAAAATTTTATCCATTTATAATCCTCTATTAATTGAATTAATGGATCGTCCAATTGGAAATAATAAGAAAATGCATGGGTCATTAAAAGAAGTTCTAATATAGAAATATATATAGTATACCGTCTAATTATCTTATTTCCTCTATGAGGGAAAAAGAAAATTAAAGAACCCGCGGATATTGGTAAAACTACAGATGTGTTCAAAAGTAGGAGAAGTTTTTTTACTAATGAACCGATATTCAAAACCATGCCACTCTCCATCTCTTTCTCGATTAAAATGCCTATTTTCTAAATTTTCATAGGACCCCCCCTCCCCCCCGGAATTCTTTCCAAAGCTTGTTAAATAATTTTAATTTATTCTATCATTTCATCAATTCGGACTAAATAACGAGCTAATGAATCGCCTTCTTTTTCCCACTGGATTTCCCAATCAAATTCATCGTAACACTCATAATAATCAACTTTATGAAGATCCCACTGTCCTCTAGAAGCTCGTAGCATTGGTCCGGATAACCCCCAATTTATTGCTTCCTCTGCACCAACAATACCTGTTCCTTCAACTCGTTCTAAAAAAATAGGATTTTGTGTAATAAGTTTTTGATATTCCGCACACTACAAGAGTTAAGACATTTAGTGACAATTTTTTTGTGACTAACTATTATTTCGTCACAGATACGAGGTTTTTTGTGACAAAACAATGGATGGTCACTATTGTTTGACTTAACTGTGATGATTGATTTTTTTGTCACTAATACAATAGTAATTGTGACCATTTAGTATCATTCACAATTAAGTTGTCACTATAAATATGTTAATAGTGACAACTTTTCTTTTATCACTAAGTTTTGTCATTAAAAGCTTATGCAATTTGGCGCCAAAATGATTTTGGCGGGAATAAAATGTATTTGTGACAAAACATATGTTTGTAGCTAATATTTTCTATTTGTTGTTACAAAAAATAATGTGGTCACAAATAATTTGTTTTTTTGGTTACGAAACAGTAAATCGTCACACAATATTTTACTTGTTGTGACAAAATTTTGTCAATAAATATTCAATTAATTAGTGTCTACTTCATAT
>JANIJH010000004.1:5207713-5257290 GCA_024520975.1 Erythroxylum areolatum
TCTGTGACCATATAGTGTTGTCACACATTCCAAATGTTTTAGTTTCGAAAATTTTGTCACAATATGATGACGAATTGCTACAACTTTATTTGTTACTATTTTACATTATTTGTGTCCAAAACCTTGTCATAAATAAATACAATTGTTATGACCATATCGCGTTGTCACATATTCAATATGTTTTTAGTGTCGGCAATTTGGTCACAATAATTTGACGTTTTGTTACGACTTAACTCGTCACTACTTTATATTATCTCTGACGATAAATTTTTCATAAATATTAGAAGTTATTGTGACCATACACCTTTGTCACACATTTAACAAGTTTTAGTATCGGCAATTTTGTTACAATAATTTGACGTTTTGTTACGACTTAACTCGTCATTGCTTTATATTATCTGTTACGATAAATTTTTCATAAATATTAGAAGTTATTGTGACCATACACCTTTGTCACACATTTAACAAGTTTTAATGTCGACAATTTTGTCACAATAAGTAGTAGACGTTTTGTTACGACTTAACTCGTCACTGCTGTATATTATCTGTGACGATAAATTTGTCATAAATATTAGAAGTTATTGTGACCATACACCTTTGTCACACATTTAACAAGTTTTAGTGTTAATATTAGTGTCACAAAAGCTTTTCATAATTGTGACCATTGTTTAAATTCGTCACAACTTTAGTAGTGACGGGAGGTGACGACTTCAAATATTGGTCACTATTAATAATAGTGACAAATATTACTGCGTTTAGTGACAACTTTTACCTTCACTAAAAATACAATTTCTTGTAGTGGCAATGCCTGTTAAAAAATAATCACAGAAATCCAAACATTCATTTATCCAGCCATGAGGTAAATCAACAGGTACTCCTCTTATATGAAAATAATTATGCATCATTCCCATACTAGTGGCAGCTTCGAATAAATCATATACTAACTCCCTTTCTTGAAAAAGAAACTAATAAGTTTAAATAAGAAGCAATATAAAATAAACCAAATTTGATACTTGAATATTCAGTTTGATAACCTGCTACTAATTCTTCTTCTGCTTCTGGTAAATCAAAGGGTAATCTCTCACATTCTGCTAGAGAAGAAATTAAAAAGATAATAAACCCTATAAGTTGACTCCACAAATTCTATCCCCAAAAACCATTGTAGGAAACTTAACGAGTGAAATGATGACTAAAAAGTTTGATTAATCACAGCCTATGCATGATTATGTGAAATGGGCAAATCTAGCAGCTAAATTTGAATTGATAGATATGGATGTAAGTCTTTTATTGTTTAGTTAATCATGAACTCATTTCCTCTCAGCAAATTCTAGGTGAATTACATCCTTAAAGAAAAATGTAACTTTTAAAAAATAATAGATACGTTAGTTTAAGAGAAGGCGAGGTTGAAAAAGATGACGAAACACTCTTATCTCACATTTCATGATAGAGTGTGAAACAACAAAGTTAAACCATGTAAGAAAGACAAAAGGAAGGATAAATCAATGAAGGTCAAATCAATAAGGAACATAATGCAAAAAAAAATAGTCAATCCATGAAAAATTGGCCGACAAGAAAGGCTCAATTAGAGAAAAATGCATACAAATATATTTTAGTATATTTCGAATCACATCTTATTGAAATGTCTAATAATATTTGATAGTTAAATTTTGGTGCAATTATTTATATAATTTAATATATTTATCTTAAATTATAAATTTAGATCAAATTTTAATTAAATTGAACAGAATTTAAGTATTGAATTAAAATTATTGTTTCAATAATATTTAATTAACCTACATGTGATGTTTTCATTATTATTTTTAATAAAAGTTGTATTTTTCAAAATTTTAAAAATTATTAAAAAATAATTTTAATGAGCCAATTTAATTTTTAAATATTTAAAAAAAATAATTATAGTATAAGTATTAGAACTAGCGCCTCCATCTACACTGATAGGCCTGGATTTGAGTTTAGAAGATGCAAATCGCCGGAAAACTGCAACCAAATCTTCGAAGCTCGGAGAAGATCTATGACCAACTATTAAAGGAATTTGTCTGTATCACTCTTGTGTAATTTGGTTACTGATAATCTCTCCACTAAGAAATAAAGATCTTTTTTGAAAATCAGCTGGTTGCATTAGCTATTAGTTAATAACTGATTCTATTAGCTGATTTGATTAACGGATTGCATCAGTTGTTTGTCATTTAATGTTTGGTAAAATTAGTTGTTTAGTATTAACTGTTTATGTGTAAAATGACTTATAAGAACATGACTTTAAAAAAATTATAAGGGTATAAATATTATATGTCTTAGTATTTCGTTGAATATTTTTATAAGAATTTAGATTTTAGATTTTAGATATTTAGTTCTACAAAAATTAAGTTTATAATTTTAATAAAAACATAGAATATATAATAATAATAATAATAATAATAATAATAATAATAATAATAACAACAATACTAATAATAATAATAATAACAGCAATAATAATAATAATCTAATGTTAAATTTTTTATTCATACGAATGATGTAGTGAACTACATCATATTAGTATTTTTTTATATAATATATATGAATTTTATTATTTAATAAATTAAAAATAATTTATAATGGCATGACTTAAAAAAATTTATAAGATTACGATTAAATATTTAATTTTATAAAAATTAAAAATAGAATAAAAATTAAATTTTAAAAAAAAATTACAAAGATTTTATCCATAATTCATAAGCATAACATAGCGTGATGCATGACACAATTAATTAATTTTAATTAGTCATAAATTGTCTTGCAAAAATTAATTAATATATATGAAACTCAGAAAGCCCAAAGTTGTGGACGTCTAATACCTTTTCTCCCGTTCATGGTTTTAGTGGTGAAGCGGTAGATTGGAACATGAGGGGTTGGCAGAATTGATTTTTCACTTGTTATAATCAGCTGTTTACATGGAAACGTTGGTACGGAGTACCTTTTCAATATTCAACTGATTAGGATAAATAAGCTATTTATACATCTTCTTACCAAACAAAAATTTCAGCTGGTTGAAATAGTCAAACAGCTGAAAAGCTTGAATCAACTAAAAAATAGCTGACTCCTTGGTTACCAAACGCAGCTAAAATCTACAAATGGGCGGCCTCCATAATCAGTCCTCCTTCCAAATGCCAACCCTTTACTTTAAAATCTACGTTCACAGATCTCCATCACTCTCCCAATTTAACGACTCTGACTTGACGTGGAGACTCTTCCCATTATATAAGGCCCATTTTGGTCACTAACGTGCCTCACACCCTAGAAAGTAACAACTAGTGATTGATGCTGTGCTTTGTGTTCCAGGTCCAGGTTTTGACGGGTTCAGAGTCGAAGCTTAACTATAAAGTCTTACAATTGGTGTGCTGCTTTGTGTTCCAGGTCCCGGTTTGACGGGTTCAGAGTCGAAGCTTAGCTATAAAGTCTTCTCTCACCGTTCACCTGCACCGACGTAAGGGCCAAAGCCCTCCTATGATCTTGGAACGGGGAAGATTTGTATTCAATGTTACGTAGAAAAACCGGTCATTGCGTCATTTGATATGTCACTTCGTTGGTTTTGTGTGGTTTGCAACTTTATGTAAGAGAAGGAAAGTAAGTAACGTGGAAGAAAATGTTTGGTCTTCGACAAATTAAAGCAAAAGTCAACAATGGTGTGGGTACAATTGGAAGAATATGTGAGCAATTTTCGATTATAAATACGTTGATTATTATTATTATTTTAAAATATTTGTTGAAAAAACATACATATATATAAATAAACATACATACATATATATATATATATATATATATATATATAAAATACGATATCACATAACCTTATTTCTATTAGTAGAAAGACTATTTTCCATATACTTATAATATATATATAATTTTAAAATGTTTGTTGAATAAATACATATATAGTCCGATAGCATATAACTTTATTCGTATTAATAAAGAGATTGTTTTTAATAAATATATATTTTATTCGATAGAATTTTATATATATATATATATATTCTATTAATAAGAATAAGGTTACGTATTATCGAACTTCTCTAAACTCCGCACTTTAACAAAATTTTAATTGGGTATTAATGATGACGACGCATATCTTTATTTTTTCCTGAATTTTATCTAATCATTTTTTAACTTATTCACGTGATATTATCTTATTATTTAGGAATTAGGTCATCATTTTATATTAATGATTTAATATTTAACTATTAATGATTAAAAAATACAACCGATTTAACTGGTTTAATCGTAAAAATCTTAATTTATCTAACTTTTCGACTTAATTTTTAACTTTTTTATTCGATTTATTTTAATAATTTTTATTATTAAAATTTTATTTATTAATTAATTAATCTAATTTTGAAAATCAATAAATTACTATAAACTAAAATCAATTAATTAATTTTATTTAATAATATTATTTAATTAAACATCGAATTTTTATAATAACAATCTCTTTCATTCATTTTTTAATTTTTTAATTTTATTTAACCTTTACAAATTTTATCTTTTGAAATTTCTACACTTTATTTTTTTTTTCTTTATCGGTTTACTTTTGTTTCAGATTTAGTTTGTCGAATGAATGATGCAAATTGTTCCAAACTGAAGTTCGGGGACCACTAACAAGAGATAACGCATAAATACGATCAACGACTAATTTAGTACCTCGTCCTATCAATTACAATCTTCTATAACGTTTCTTAAGGATAAGATGGGCATATGAGTGGACTGCGCGTTACGTACAATAATTCACTTATTTAAAAAATCCTATTCAATGAAGTCATTAATTGATTAAATAATTAATTAATGTTTTCACGAGAACTCTATCAATCTCATTATCTTAAGAAAATTTAAATTAAAAAATATATAAAATATTTATGCAATATTATTTATCCTTAATAGCCTCATTTTGTAGTGTCGTCATGACACATTACATGTAGTCTCAATTATTTATTAGAAAGAAAATTGAGTACAAGGTTCCAGGTTCAAGTGCAATAGTAATATGGGAGTTTATTTAATGTGGTGATTCTTTATAAACATCAAATACTGAGTTGCCTTTTTGAGAAATCAAAAGTGAGATCAAACCATGATTTAACCTTCCCCAGCTCGGATGAATTTCCTCGTAATTTACCCAAAAAAAAGATAATATTCTATACATATTCAATAATTAATCAGTTATTTATTCATCACCATAAGGGGACGATCTCAACGGCCACAATTCTTCTAAGAGTCTAGACCCTGCAACGAACCGTAGGATTCAACAGAATATGTTATGTAGCAGCTGGCTCACGAGTCACGACAGTTGCCATTCTTTAACAATGTTGGTTCCAAGTTAGAGATTTTTGGTTAGATATCATATAATAGAAAACGTACCTAGACAACTTCGACACAGCCACGTTAACTGACTTTTAGTTTTCAACGAGTAATTAATGATGCATCCGAACAAATCAGACCACATCGCTATAAGATTAACGTAACGAAGCTCCGAATTCTTCAGACCATATTGTTAGGATCAGACATCACTCTGCTACTGTTAGGGTTTCGATTTCTCTTCCTTCTTCGAATTTCGTTCTTTTCTTTGCTTTTGGTGGATTTTGTTTTTTTGGTTTTAGACAGACCGAAAAAGAAGAATTCATGAAAGGTCCGAATACGGATCTATTCGACCCGAGAACGGAGATGGACTCCGATGATTCGCGTGCGGCTTCTGCTTCTGATGGTGATTTCGGCTTTGACTTCAACGATAGTAATTTCTCTGACCGGCTTCTTCGGATTGAGATTATGGGTGGACCGGCGGATATTAAGACCGTCGGCGATGGTTGCACTAGCATAGCCGATTGGGCCCGTCACCGTAAGCGGCGGAGAGAGGATGTCAAGAAGGATAATGGTTTGTGTTCTTTTATTCACTTCCTGTCTTTTCTTTTTAATTTTTTTCGTGGTAATCTTTTGGTTTCTGGAGAAATTTGAGGTTAAGATAAGAGTTTTGATGGTTAGGGTTTTTCTTAATTTTGCGGTTTTTGAACAGTATGTTAGTCTTTCTTTGAGATATAACAAAATTAGGGCATAGAATGAGAACGTATAGAAATTTTGTTTGGCAGCTTAACCCTATTATGCAGTTTGCATTTCTACAATGATCAGAAAAGAGGTGTATTCCTGAGTTTTGCTTGAAACTATCAGTTAATAAAATTCATTCATTTTTCTCGTAACAGATAAAATTGCATAGTTAATCATGTAGTGTTCCTTCCCTATCTTAGAATTTTAAACGGTTCTTTTGTAAATGTGTTAAGTTGGAAAATTTTATAGGCTTAGTGACAGAGATTGGGATGATTAGGAAGTCCATTTTTAAACTTCGGTAGCTCTTTGTAATGTGATCAATAATATGGTTTCAGCTGCAGCAGATCTCTCAATAGGTGCAGAGGAGCAGATATTAACATGCAACCAGCCTGATATGGATGAGTGTGTGGGTAGTGAGACTCAAGATGAGGACGCAGTAGCAATGATAGAAGAGATACCCCCTGGTACTCGCTAAATACTTTTGCCCAGTTGTTGATTTAAGACTGGACCCATAATTCATTGTTTCAAAACCAGACGATTGGCTGATTTGCTATTGCTTTGATTTAAAGACTCGAAGAAAGATCATTATAAAACTCTTTCTTTTATTTGAACAAAGGTTGTAATTACGTTAACAATGCAAAATATATTTATTTATTCTTAAAACAATATCTGGTACCAATTGTCATATGTTCTATAGATTAAAAATAATATACTTCATCCATTGTCATGTGTTCTAGATATTTAATCAGACTTCTAAAGTTGATAATTTTACACCGATTTGAGTCAGATTTGGCTGAACTTCTGGTTCTTTTGACTCTTTTCCTTGTACAGTTTGATAAGTCTGCTCGGCTTTCAAAATATTTGTGTAGATTTTCGGAACTCTTGTTGTGTCACACATCTGGAGCTCCTATATTATACAGAGCTGCATTATAACATTATAATCAATACAAAAGTTCAGCAATTGATTGTTAATGCATAAACTGTTAAAGCGACAAAAGAGGTATGATTGAGATTGTGGAAGATTCGAATGAAAATTCCTTTTAGGGTTTCATTTTAAACTGTTTCCTTTTGTGTTCTAAGTGAACTTGACAAAAATATTTATACCTGTTAACTTAATTCTTATATAGCACATTCTTGTCATCTTCTGAAAAACAGTGTGTTTTGTTTTAAAAGGTCTGTCATCATTGTTGAAATTTCACTGAAGTTTTGCATTGTTCACTTTTTAAAAAAAACTTTTACAGGTAACGAAATTACAGATGTCGATACAAAATGGAGCATGGACTATTCTACAGTTGTCAGAGTTGTAACATTACACATCAGCTCTCCTATCCTAGCAGCAAAAAGTCCATTTTTCTATAAGGTGAGGATGTTTTGGATTGTACTCACGAGCTAATTCCTTGGATTTTTTCTTAATAGGACTTCCTGATTGACTCCATTATTGCTTATTGTTTTGCTAGCTATTCTCAAATGGAATGAGGGAGTCCGAGCAACGCCATGTTACACTTAGAATCAATGCAAATGGTATAATGTAGCATTTTCGTATCATTTTATGACTATTGTTTAATCATCACCTACACGTGGTTTTTATTGTCAAGTGCATCATACAAATTGTACTTTTTACAAAACTAAGCTTCACAGCTGTATTATGAAGATCTATTTGGATGTTGATATTGACGGTTTCTCACTATGTTTTTAATATTCTTTATCCTGAAACAGAGGAAGCCGCTCTCATGGAGCTCCTGAATTTCATGTACAGCAATACCTTATCAAATACAACGGCTACTGGATTGCTTGATGTACTTATGGCTGCTGACAAGTTTGAAGTTGCTTCATGCATGAGGTATTGCAGCAGACTATTACGGAACATGGATATGACACCAGAGTCTGCATTACTTTATTTGGAGCTTCCCTCTAGCATATTAATGGCTGAAGCAGTTCAGCCGTTGACTGATGCCGCTAAGCAGTACCTGGCAGTGCGTTACAAGGACATGACCAAGTAAGTCTTGTTCGGATATTTTTATGTAAATCGTCATCACCAAGCAAACATTCTGGTTTGAACTGCTCACTATCAAATGCAACAGTGGTTGATGCTGCAGTATTAGAATTTTTTTTGTCCTCTTATCCTTATGTCATATGTAGTCCCTGTTAAGGGCTTACAAGAAGTAGTATAGAATGGCTCTTCCATTATAAGAGGTGATCATGCCAATGGCTTTTAAGAATTTAAAAGAATCTTCAGCTGAAATTCTTGAACTCTAAAAATTAGATGCTTTTGGAGTTGCTCATTCTCTTTATTACCAATGATCAGATTCCAAGAAGAGGTAATGGCTTTGCCTTTAGCTGGAATTGAGGCAATATTGTCCAGTGATGACCTGCAAGTTGCCTCTGAAGATGCTGTCTATGACTTTGTCTTAAAGTGGGCCAGATGTCAGTACCCAAAGCTAGAGGAGCGGCGAGAGATACTAGGTTCCCGCTTAGGACGGTTCATTCGCTTCCCCAACATGACTTGCCGCAAGCTCAAGAAGGTCTTAACCTGTAGTGATTTTGATCATGATGTTGCATCTAAGCTTGTGCTTGAGGCTTTATTTTTCAAGGCTGAGGCGCCGCACAGACAACGAATACTGGCAGCAGAAGAGTCTGCATCCTTGAATCGCCGTTTTGTGGAACGTGCTTACAAGTATAGGCCTGTTAAGGTGGTAGAATTTGAATTACCAAGGCAGCAGTGTGTGGTGTATCTGGACTTAAAGCGGGATGAGTGCGCAAATCTGTTTCCGTCTGGACGAGTTTATTCTCAAGCATTCCATCTGGGAGGGCAAGGGTTTTTCTTGTCAGCACATTGCAACATGGACCAGCAAAGCTCTTTTCATTGTTTTGGATTGTTTTTGGGGATGCAGGAAAAAGGTTCAGTGAGTTTCGCTGTTGAATATGAATTTGCAGCAAGATCAAAACCCACAGAAGAGTTCGTTAGCAAATATAAAGGCAATTACACGTTCACTGGCGGCAAAGCAGTTGGCTATAGAAACTTGTTTGCCTTACCTTGGACTTCATTTGTGGCCGAGGACAGTCACTATTTTATAAATGGTGTCCTGCATCTTAGAGCCGAGCTCACCATTAGGCATTGACCTTTTCTATTCTGAGCAAAGCTTTCTATCTAGTTCAGAATTTAGACGTCTAAGCCTTATGCTTTCCCATTCAACTCTAATCATGTATGAAATGTAATAAGTGGGCACCTTCCAGTAGCTATATTGTTAAGGAGGCTGAGATGTTAAATCAAATATTCCCACTTCCTGTTCTAGGCTGAACTACTTGAAAATGATAATGGAAAGTAGGGTTTGTATTCTTCCTAGCATTATTTAATTCAGTCAAAAGTGTATATTTTATTGTTAATTTTTTAACTAAAATACAAAGTGAATTTTAGCTCTACTCTACTCGTCAAGGTGGTATGGTTGTGTATTGTTGATCTTTCTAAATCGACCTTACGTGTTGGAGTGTGTAAAATGAAGTTGACAGGAATTGGGATGAAGTTAAGTTTTTGATTGTTAAGTGCTATGCTGCTGTTGATATGGTAATTTAATATAATGTGAGCCTTATTGTCCCACCTGATTTACTTTTTTAAAATAATATTAATTTAATTTTTAATTATAATTATATGTTTAAATTGTAATTAAAATCAATTAATCTACATGATATAAATTAATCACAATTATTTTAAATTTAATTAAAAATCCTAATTTTCAAAATAAAAACTCTAATCCTAAATTTTATTCTGAAATCTGAATGAGATAACATATAAGCTTTAAATTTTTTTTCATGATTTGAGATTAAGGTTTATGATTATGAGAATTTGAGTTTTTAATTAAATTTAAAGCAATTATGATTAATTAATATCATTTGATATACATACTGGGAGTCTAACTTTTAATTCTTTTTACTAATAAAATCAGGTAGCACACAACATTTTCTTTTCATGTCTACATTATCATTATACCTGAAGTTCCGCAATGAAGCGGGATCTGGCGAGGTCTAATAATTTCTTTGCTTTATCGAGCTCCTGGTAGTCATTAAACCATAGTTTCTTTGATTGGATATCAGAAGTTGCGACCGAAGACTGCAATTTATTCATCTTGACAATGCACATAAAATTACAGTGATGAACAGGGGTCCTATTGTACATCATGGATGCAATTACCAAAAAGAGCAAAACAGTTCTAAGTTTCAAAAGAGGATAGAACTAGGTCCTTAAAGACCAGACGTCGAATCCCTGTGTGAAAATGGAGGAGAAGCTTTGCCTACCAAACATTGAGGGCTTATTCACTTCCTGCAATCTTTTTCTTCAGTTCTTCTATATCTGTGGCAAGTTCTTTTCTGCTCGACTGTACAAGGGACACGTTATTGGTTAGTGATACATTTGTCAGATATAATTGCTAACTTATCTAAAAATTCTTTTATCTAGAACTACTATTGCTGCTGATCTCAAAGTTTCATATGTATCCTTTTTTATTTTTATGACGTTTGCAGGTCTTTTACTTGAAAATGATTCAAGTTGACACTGTAGCTGCATACGTTATTGTGGCAATTGTAGATGATGCAGACGTTGTGATAACAGAGCTGACTACAATCACAACTTTTTGTCTGAAATTGCGGATGCAGCAATTTGAAACTACAATATGATCAAGCAAGCACAGATCAAGTATGAAGAGCAGGGCCTGGTAGCAAAAGAATCCCGTTTCTTACCTTGAAGAGAAGGTATCTGTAGACAAACCAACCAGTGTAACCAAGGCCAACCAACTCCATGATCTTTGGAAGCTGACAAAAGATGCAAAATCAGTTAATTTTGGAGACATGAAAAGGCACAACTCACAAGCATTTAGGTCCAGTTTGTACGGAGGAAGTCATCACCTACCAGAGGTACTGAGTTGATTGCAGTAACAACAACTGATGTTAGCCAAACAGCAACTATTGCCCCACCTCCATATAGAAAAACAGTAGACTTGTTCTCAACTGCATCCCACTGGTTACAATAAAGCAAGCAATTTCAAGTTTGATCTGAAGCTAGAGGCAAGTTAGAGACATGGATTAGTTCGTACCTTTTGCTTCAGGTCCTGAAAGATCTCATCAGCGTCAAATGCACTGGACTCTTCTGAAGCTCTGATCCGAAGAGAAGAGCATCTGCGGACATCTGAATGGAAAGCAAAACAAACAGGTTCAAGCATTGCTTGTGATTGTAAGATAATGTAAGAACATAGAAGAGTACCTGAGACTTTTCTGATGGAAGATGGAAAGGGCTGTGAGAGTAAGCGAGTTGGGAGAAAGGGGGAGGCGGAGCAGCGGACGGTGGAGGTGGTACCACGTGGCGGAATTGCCACTATGGAGGAGGATGCCGCCGCGGCAGCTGCATACGCCGTCGTTGCTGCCATTAGATTCACCGTCACCGACGCTCTCTTCTACTTCGCTACTTAAGCTTCTTCTTGCAGTATGATATTTCGTGTTTTAGAACATTGGTTGAGATGCTGACACGTGGAGGAGCAAACTTTCCTGATTGGTAGTTCCCCTATCAGAAATCTTCGTTCGAGGAGTCTTCTGCCTCTCAAGTATGGGCTCCGATCCACTGGCATGAAAAGGGCAAGTCCAATAACGGACCTTATCTGATTGGTAGTCCCAGGGACCAATGGCTTCACCCTTTTAAATCGTTTACACAAGTTGCCGCAGTTGCTTGGTTTGCTGGACCTCCTTGCGAATGGGGTCTAAAAGAGTTACTTATGGCATTGAAACAGCTGCGGGAGTAGGCTGTTCTTTTAATCTGCGTGACAAGGCATTGGCTACCTTGTTGTGGTTGCCGGCTCGATATTCCACTGCAAAATCAAATTCCATGAGCTTACTCAGCCATGGTTGTTGTGGTGATGTAATGATTCACTGCTCCAATAAGAACATAAGACTATAGTGATCTGTTACAATCAAAAAATGCCCACCCCATAGATAAGATCGCCAATGACGGACCATTTTAGCCAGTCCAATAAGTTCCTTTTCATAAGTTAGGAGGCTTTTGTAACGAGCTGCTAGAGAGCTACTGTAGACGAGAATATCATCAAAAAAGACAAGAATAAATTTCCTCAAATAAATGTGGAATACCTCATTCATTAAGGCTTGGAAGGTACTTAAGTGTGTTTGTGAAATGCTTGAACACAAATCCAGTGTGTTCTCTACTTAATGTTTCAATCTTGTGTTTTACGATATTGGTGAAGAAACTTACATGTACGATGTTGTGTGGATGTAGTAGTTACAAGTAGTAGAAATCATATCGAAAAAGACAAGACCACGTTAAAAGAAGAACAACATGTAGAGGAAACCTCGGCGACGAATCTGAAGCAAAAACATGATTGAAATGGGGAAGGCCTTGCGGTTCTGAAAACAAGTCATCATATTCAGCTAATAGCAAATTCAATTCGGTATCTGACTGGGAAACTACCTTTGTGACTAGTGGTTGAACTTTTCGGAAGGTGAAGGACTTGGGAGCCTAAGTCCCTGTAATTCAATTACTCTTCCATGGCTTCTAAAAATCATCATTTGAGCACCAAAATCCCAATAAAGAGGGCCCAACTTGGGAGCCAATTAACTCCCAAAATAACACAAATCCATTTAAGGTGAGAACAAATATATGAACATAAATTAATTGATGACTGATGAAAATGGGTACTTCACTGCACCTTCCTGGGCAACTGAGTTTACCAACATCTACGACCAGCACCCAAGCTTCTCCTTTGGTTCACGGAGAAGACCCAGCTTACCCACCCCTGTAGAGTTAATAAAGTTATGGGTATTACCCAAATCTATCAATATCACTAATGGAGCTCTACGGATAACCCCTTAAACTCGCATGGTCTATCCATCTGATTTCACTCCTGTCATAGCGTGGAGTAAAATTTTAGGTTCGGGTTGTTCCTCCAAATCCCGTTCTTCTTCTTCCTTTGGCACCAATTCTGTTACTTCATCCAACTAGAACAGTCTCTTGCACTGATGCCTCTTGGTACATATCTCATCACAATTAAAGCAAAGACCCCTACCCCATCTATCATCCAGTTCTGCCCAAATGAGCCGCTTAAAGGTTTTATGGGGGGTGGAGGAAAAGGGCGTGTTTGGTGACGACTTTGGAGAAGCAGGTGTGGATCTTCTTGGAACAACTCTTCTCTCATATAGTCGAGCCAAGCTCATGGGAGTAATTAAGTCTCTAGACTTGTGTAGTTCCACCTCCACTACAATGTATTCATGCAATCCACTTATAAAAACTTCTACTTCTTGTTATGTGGTCAGAGACCTTGCGCGATTTCGAAGGTGACATTACAGTCCATACAAATCGAAGGTGACATTACAGTCCATACAAATCGAAGGTGACATTACAGTCCATACAATTCTAGGCCTATCTCGGTCCAACTAGAGAAACCAAACCTGTGCATCATCATCAAGGTGATAAGAGGCAATTTCCACTTTTTCATCATCTGGGATGCATTGGTGCCTAAAGTAGTGATCACATTGACTCAACCACGCAAGCGGATCATTCTTCCTATCATAAATTGGGAATTCCATTCTAGTATAACACGATGGTTACATTCGTCCCTCTGTGTGATTGGCTTTTGGTGCCAGTTCTCTAAGTCCACGATTCACACTCCCTGCCTCTCCTTGTTGGCCTTCGGTTTGTGCAGCAACCAAGTCTCAAGAAAGTTCATCAATGTAATTAGAGAGTTGTTATCTTTCTGCCTGATCTCTTTGGCAGTCTTCTTGGCGTTCTGCTCGATCCCTTTGGTGATCTTCCTGGTACATTTTAATGAAGGCCTCAAATTGCTTTTGTAAGGTTATAGAGGAATCGCTCAAAACTCTTGGCTCTGATACCAATTTATTACGATCCTGAAGTTGATATCGAGTTACAGGGCAGTTACTTGCGAAATCAACTTGTAAACTTTAAGGAGATGAATGTTTGTTTGATTTTCTTCCTTTGTGACCTATGGTGAATGACGATATAGGCTCATTAAGAAAGAACCCAAAGATCTCTTGAATTCAGAATTTAGCATACAATTTCTTCCTTCCCCACCAACACCACCACCCCTTACCCCCACTATAGAAAATATTAGCCACTAAGTACATAATTGGAGCCAACGAAACCTGATAAATAGGAACATCTGAACCAAATAATTAAAACAGAATTAATAATATTTCAACTAAGCTACCCAATCAACTAACTTCCCACTTTCATGACATGTCTTCGATATACTTGCTCTTCAACTTCCCACTTTCATTCTACGTCTCTGATACACTTGTCCTTTGAATAGCTTACCCTAGGAGTGGTTCACGTGGCTGGTCATAACAATGACTCAAAATCTTCTGTCCAATTTTATAGTGTTTTATTCTGCCCCATGAATCTCAATCATTTATTTATGTAGGCTCCGCATAGATCCTGTATAAATAAACGCGGACTCTACATAAATGAATGGCTGAAATTTATGGGACATAATAAGACACCATAAAATTGGACAGAAGATCCTATCCCCATAACATCATCCTTCTCTCCTTAGGTCTCGAAGTATATTTCTCGTCACTAACATCCTCCAAGTTAGGCTTATCATCACCAACCTCCTCTTTACTTATGAAAACATATTCGAGCCTCTCAATCCACTCATCATCACTATCATCCTCCAAGTTATGCATGATGCATCTCATCTTCCACCTCCTCTTCACTTTGGGACACCTCATTTTCTACTTTTCTTCACTTTTGAATACATCACCGACTCCTCTCAAGTAGTCAGAGATATTATCATCTTCGTCACCATAAACTTCAAAGATATCCAGTCTAGTATATACATGTAAGTTACCTAGTAAGATATAGATTGCAGCTTCATATTTATCTAACATATCCTTGACCTCCTACATTGACTAAAGATATAATCTAATTGTCCTCATATTATGTTCCATAATAACTCTAGTTTCACCCTACATTTTCTCTCTATTACTTCCTTGTCCTTGAATAAATTTTCGTTTAAGGTTTAAGTCATATTGTACATGCAAAAAAATTTACTAGTAAAAATATTGCCTCAGATTTTTCTCTCAAATTTTTACTCAAATTACAACCTAAACTCTTGATTAAAGATTTTTTTGCAAATTAAATAATCTAAATTAAGAACAATAATTTTAAATATTTTTCTTGTTGTCAAATATTGATAAATTTGGTTTTAACTTCATCTCAAAAGATACCTTTTAAGAGGAGGCATGTCATACATTTATAAACTATTTTCATATTTTTTACTTCCTAGATGTAAAATTTTTAACACACCTTTATCAGCCTAGAACAGAGCTGAATATCTAATTGGCATATTGAGCAAATGGCTATAACAAGTCAGTCATTGCCCCAAACTATTAAAACAAGTGTAGGCTCTAATGCCAAGATAAATTTGGACTTAACTCCACCCCAAAAGACACTTTGTAAAGAGAGATTTGTCATACATTGATAAACTATTTTAACATTCTTTACTTGCTCAATGTGAGCTTCTTGAGTATTATTTCCAAAAAATAAATTTAGATAAAATAAAACAACAAAACCACTATTAGAGGTCAAGAAAACAAAAAATTAAATCTAATGGAACTCAATTAAACAAGTAGAAGAGTAGAATGAGAACTTAACGAGAATGAATTAAACAATAATGGAAAACAAGACAACTACTAAACATGATTCTTTTTATTTTGTAAAAATGACAAAAACAAGAAACAAGAACCTAAAATAATTTTTCAATGAATCTTGTTCATGAATGACGCAAAGAACCTAAATAAAACTTTAAAAAAGAAATTGAATATATGAAACGAAAACACAATAACATTTAAAACATGAAAATGTATCAAGACCAAACTAAATTATAAAACTCAGTTTTGATATCAAATTCTGTTATAACCCTCAACAATAAAGCTAGTAAGATTCGATATCAATATAAGAGCCTAAGACCTTTTTATCAAAAACAAGTCAATCCACGAAATCAAACACAAAAATGAATGAAAATGAATTATCACACTCCAAAAAATAAAGAATTAGGAATAATAGGATTCAATGATTGATTGCCTCTAACAAGCTGTAGAATATCCTAATTGATAAAGAATGTAATTCAAGAATAACTCTAAAAACAAGATTAAAAAAATCTCTTAAAAGGTTATTTGATTTTATTTTTTTTTACTTTTATAACATAGTCTAATATGAGATCAGATCCTCTATTCTAAGTAACCAGTTCCTACCTTGTTCTATTAAAATTTATCCACACATTTATGTAGGGTCTACACAAATATGTGGACAAGATTAAATGACACAAGGTTGGAATATCCTAATAGGAACAGAGTGCCCGTTTACACAAATGTGTGGACAAGATTAAGTGACACAAGGTTAGAATACCCTGACGGAACAAGGTGCTCCAACCCTAAGCCTATCTTAAAAAGATTGAACCCTATAAGAAAATGATAACCTAGATCTAACCTAATAGGAAAGCAAATACTTTAAAAATATAAATCAATCCAATTTTAACATTATTTAAATATTATATAATTTTTTGTCATATTTTGTTTATTTTTTATTTTTATAGTCTCAGAACGATTTAAAAAATTTAGTGTTACGTCATTTTGAAAATTAATAATAATTAAAAATTTATGTCATAATTAAACAATATCATAAAAGTGAATAATAGTTTTTAAAATATGAGAATTGAAATAAAAAATCAACTTATAAAGATTAAAAGTGTATTTAACTCTTTAAGTAAGTCTTCAAAAATACGGACTAATTCTTCAATTATTTTAGATTATTTCCTCATTTAAGGAGCTTAAATTTTTATTCCTTTCTTATTTGGCATTACACGAAGTAATGAAAGGTGAAAAGGGTTCAGCTCGAGCACAGTTTGAAGTGAACTAGAACAATCAACCAATTGAATGGAGGTGACATTGGCGTTGAAGTTGAAAAGGAGGATCAAAATAACGGCCACTGAGGATAGCTTTTGTCACAAACTTATTTGCTGCTTCTGTCGCATGTATTCCATCCCAACTTACGTAGTTATATGGGTCGCTACAAGCTGATGCTGTGACCTTACTTCCATTGATCACCTTTGTATTTCCACAAAACACTCGAGGATCAAAGTTGGATGCTCCTCCTCCATGTCCACAGCAAGCTCTAGTGCCATATTTGAACCCTGTTTACAAGTTAAAAGAGTAGTCAAGAACTTAAAAAACTGAAATACAGATACAGTGTGAAGTTATCCGTAGTGTCATACCGTGTGAAGTAGGATTCTGAAAGAGCTGCAGCAAAACAGCATGAGTGTCCACGTACACAAGGGAAGCATTTGGGAGTGCTTCTCTTGTCTGAGTCAGTGTCTGCTTCAGCATATTATTGTAGGCAATAACTGCGTTGTTGTAAGAAACCAGACAACCGAAGTCATCGATGTCTGAGCTATTGTGAGGAAGCTCCACCAAGAAAGCTGGGTAGCAGCCTATTGGT
The DNA here is from genome assembly GCA_024520975.1 of Erythroxylum areolatum. Lineage (NCBI taxonomy): Eukaryota > Viridiplantae > Streptophyta > Magnoliopsida > Malpighiales > Erythroxylaceae > Erythroxylum > Erythroxylum areolatum. The sequence goes on from JANIJH010000004.1 coordinate 5,225,301, forward strand.
GCCAGGTTCAGGACCCAAAAAGTCCGCCCTCCTAACGCATGCAGCTCCTTCAGGATTGATATTACACGAATCAAAGTCAGCAAAATCAAAAGCGAAAAAATGATTAGTCTAGTGATCCTGAGACCTGACCTTGATAGTGCCAGCAATCTGAGCGACCACCTGAGGGAGATACTGCTGAACACCTGCTATGCCGATAGCTGCTAAATTGGAGGTAAAATCATTCTGACCGATGTAGAATAAGTAGAGCGATTTTCCAAAAATGTCTGGAGATGGAAGCTTCGTTGATCCTGAGAAATTGAACGCTATCAAGTATAGCTTAACAGTTCTTAAGTCATGCAATTAAGTGTACCTCTTTCGGCTTTTGAGTGATATTCATCGACCTTAAGCTTAAATTCCTTCATTTGATTTAGCTGAATAGCCAGAGAAAAAGGGCTGATTCCGGTCACAAACAAGGAAGTGTTGGGTAATAACACAGTAGATGCTAAGGTTGCAAAGTTAGCCCCGTGCCTGTAATCAGATCCAATCGACTGCAGATATGGGCTTAAGAATGGTAATCCTAGAGCTTCCCCTGCCAAAAGTAGACTCTCAGAAATATAGGCCGAACAACGAAAGAAAATACAAATATAATAACTTTTGTAAAAATTTAAAAATAAATCATTTTATTTTAAAATAATTTTTATTTAAATTAACATTTAATAATCTCACCATAATTAAGGAAATAATAATTTATACTTGTTCATATTATAAAAATTAGAAATTTATCAATAAATTTTGTTTAAATAACGATTTTATAATGAGTTTGGCTAATGGTTCAACACCATTACAACCCTAAGTCAAATCAAAACCAATTTCACCCATTTTGAACTTAAGCCCAAAAAGAATTTTAAATTTGGTAGTCCATATTATGTGAATCAGACCCACATGCACTAAACGTGGATATATTAGAAACAACTTCTTTATTATACAAGGATAAGTAGGGATAGTAGTGAATTCTCAACCCGATTAATATCTGTACTACTCGACCCAAAAAATAGACATGGACACTAAAAAATAGGTTTTAAATGAATGCTGAAAAATAGATGTAAATATAAATTTAGATATGAGTTTAGTGATAATCTGAATTTATGGATACTCATATCCTACCTGATGGATATCCAAAAATTCAAACAATCTAATAGATTTAGATATGGGTAGTAAATCATAAAAACTGATAGATATAGATATGAATATGGGTTGAATCATAAAAAGTGGATATAGATATAGATATGATCAAAATAACGGCAACTGAGGATAACTTCTGTTACAAACTTTACATTTTAGCGGGACTCTTACTGTTGTTATACTCAAATTATAAAATTTTGATTTTAAAGACACTAACATTAAGCTCTTTAAAGATTTTTCTACATTTTGTGTTCGGTTCGGATTTATAATTTAAATTCAAATCCTACATCTAAGTCTAAACTAATCTCATTCATTGTCATTATTACTTTATATAGAGAAATATTAATATTAAAAATTTTAATTAATATAACTATTTAAAACTTATTTAAAGTGTCATTAAAAACACTACGAGTAAATAAAGTTCTTGGAAACATCGTAGTTGAGCTCCCCGGTAAAGTTGGCATCCAGGGCCAGGTGCCCCGTGAATAATTTGTATCCATTATTGAAATGAATCCTAGTAGTCCAAAGATTTCCAGCTAAGTTCTTTGTCTTCTGGTTAAAACCTGACAGACAACCAGATGACAAAATCCTTCACCTCAGTTTCACAGGATTCATCTTTGATTCAGCCCCGAGTTCCTAGTAAGAACCTTAAACCTTACTATGCCTTTTTGCCTCCATTTTCTGGATTAAGATCTTACTAAAGATGCTCAAGAACATGCAGACACTTTCAGTCAGTTATTGCATGCTTGCTGCCTAAGTACAAAACAAGTATCTGGCCTGGAATGTACCTACTCCTGATTACTAACATGCCTTGCTAGTAACATCCTGAACGGAGAAAATAAAAATGTAGGAGAGTGTTGAAGTATTACCTAAGAAATCGACAATGAGCCTCCCGTCTGAAGCGCGACCGGCCGGGTGTTTAAAGTAGGTCATGCCCCATGGTCCTGACTGTGCCGGAAATGCTGCCCAAAACCCACCGGTGTCGGAGTTTGAATCGCCGAAGTTGAAAATCGCCTGAAATTGGCATTTTGAGTATCCTAAACTGTTTGACATAGCCATCTTCACTATCCAGATGACTAGTAAGCGCCTCAGTACGATCAAAGAATCTGATAAGCTGAGGACACCCATTGTTGTCGTTGTTTCTGAATTATCAGAAAAGGGTTGTTGCTATATAGTAGAGTAAGTACCAAATAGCTTCGAAACTTTGTACAATTGGCTGATAACGAATGATACACCCACCCATCTCTTATTTTCAGAAGGTCTGTGAGATCTCGTCCGTTGCATTTCCTATAATACGCTTCTTTCTTTGTCACGCCCATGTTTTGTCACAGTTACAAATAAGTCGAGAAAAATTGAAGTTACGAAACCCAAAGTCACAATTAAAACGAATCGTTAAAAAGAAGAAACCACTGGCGGGCAACCGACATGTAGGGATTACATTTAGATGAGCCCGGCTTGGATAACCAATTTTGGGCGTGATTTTGTTCAAAAAATCACATTATTTTTTGCTTTTAGTTAAAAAAATAAAAAATCAGGCTAGTCGATCCGAGTTGAGCTTCAAACAACCATAAATTTGATCAAACTTAGGCTTAAGTCAAGCTATCTCAAGCTTAATTGGGCGTCAAACTTGGGTAAACCCGACCAACCTAACCCATTACCATCCTACATGACCCGTATTTCATGATAGGATTATTTAAAATTAAAGTGCACATGCATATATGGATAATCCTCACTCTAAGATCTTGTTTGATCAGTAGAGTGTTACCTTTATTCTCGAATTTTTAGTTATTCGTTTAAAATTTTATCATTTATTGTTTATAAAATAAAGAATAACAAAACTCCAATAAATCATACTAATCCTAAAGTTTTGTTTTCAAAGAGAGTGTGAGTACAAACAGGAATAAAAAATTTGGAATAAGAAATGAAGATATTATCAAAATTTTATCATATCATAATATTATCATCAAAATTAGATCTTTTATAATAATTTTATTTTATTTCATTGATACTTTTATTCTTATCATAAGAATCATTCGTAATTATTTAAAAATTAATACTTTTATAAATCATTAAAATTTTTATTAATTATTTACAAAATATAAAATATTTTAGTTAATTGTGTACTAAATAAATTATATAATAATTAAATATGTGTAAAAAAATTCATTATTATTTTAAATATTTGATAAATATAAATTAATGTTGTATCAAACACACATAATGAATAATTTCATTATTCTTACTTTATATTCTAATTCTTATTCTTAATTTTGATCCCTTGTTACGAATTATCAAAGTAAACCTAAAGATTATTGAGAGTTTAGTTTGATTGATATTAAAGAGAGATAAAAAATAATTTAATATTAAATTTAAATTAAAACAATTACTTGAACTAATTCAAACAAAATAAATTCATTTTAAATTTCAAATTGTCTAAATTCATTAAGATTCTATTTGGAAGAAGAAGAAAAAAAAGTCCTACCCGTTGCCAACTTTAATGACGTCCCTACATGGATTAGGCAAGCGTGGCTGTAGCAGAACCTTTCTTTCCCTGATGGTAGCTTGTCCCAGGGGAATCTTCAGCTACTCACTATTTCCTTGCACGCTTAGCCTATTTGTTGCATTTGACTGCAGTTAAGATAGCTTTGAGTGAAAGATCCACGAGTTTCTCATCCTCAGCCTACGTATGCCTCGTCCTCAACCTATGTGACTCTTTTGTGATAGTCAGTGGGCGCTTCATATGGCTGCCAACTTGGTTTTTTACGGGAGAATCAATCTAATCAAAGTTGATTGTCATTTTATTTGTGGTGAAATCAAATTTGGCAATATTACAAAGATGTATGTTCGTACTTACAATCAGCTTGTAGATATCTTGACAAAAGCTATTGGCATACAACAATTTGATTTTTTTTTCTCGGCAAGTTGAGCATTTGGGACTATTATGCACCAACTTGAGAGTGATTATTGAGATATCATGTACATATTTAAAATATTCTGTAAATAATTAGGAGATAATTAAGATTTCATGTAAATCTTTTAGGAGTCATTATAGGAATAGAATATTATCAAAGGAGTAATTCTGGATGTCTTTTAGGGATGCGATGCATATTCTCTATATTTTTGTATCTTTCGTTGGTGAATAAACAAAAAATCTCTTCTTCAGTCAAATTTCTTCAGCTCGGCTTGGATTAACCAATTTTGGGCATGATTTTTTTCAAAAAAATCACATGTTTGACTCAACTAGATAACTGTAAAAAAACTTATCATTATTTTTTATTTTTAATTAAAAATGAAAAAATCAAGCTAGCCAACCCGAGTTGGGCTTCAAGCAACCTTAACTCTAATCAAACTTAGGATTAAGTCAAGCTATTTCAAGCCTAATTGCGCATCGAGCTTGGACAAACCCAACCAATCTAACCTATTATCATCCTTAACAACATGAACCATTTTTCATGATAGGGTTATTTAAAATTATAGTACACATGCATATGTGGATAATCCTCACTCATAGATCTTGTTTGATCAATAAAATGATACCTTTATTTCCGAATTTTTAATATTCGATTACTAGTAACAAATAAAATAAGGAATAATAAAACTAAAATGAATCTTAAATAATCTCGGAGTTTTATTCTCAAAGGGAGGTGTGACTATAAGCTGAAATCAAAAATTTGGAATAAGAAATAAAGAGTACTTTTGTCTACAAAAGATTTTTACTTAAGGTCTTGCCCGTTCTCTCTCTAGGGGTGCAAGTTTTCGTCATGCCTTTGTGCATGTTTCAGTATTGCTAATCAGTTTTCTCCCTGTTTTCCCTTTCGTTTTTACGTTTTCGTTCAGTTAATTATGGAGCCTGATTTTCAACGCCTATCCATTCGTGAGAAAGAAGATGTCGAACTGGTGATAAAGGCTTCTGAGATAGAAAGGAGTCGCCTCGATTACTCTCTGAGTCTGCTGGGTAGATTCCTAGGAGAAAGGAATATTAACTTTGACGCTATGGAAAGGACTCTTCTCAATCTATGGCGCCCCATTAAAGGTTGCCTATCAAACCGTTTGGCGGGGAGGGGCTTTATCTGTTCCAGTTCTTTCTTATTGTTGATCTTCGAAAAATGATGGCAGGAGGGCCATGGAGCTTTAACAACTGCATTCTTTTGGTCCACCAGATGAGTGAGGGTGAGAATCCAGAGGATGTGGATTTTCGATTTGCAGATTTTTGGGTCAGAGTTCACAACCTCCCCCCTGGTTTTGCATCGGAATCCTTAGCGATCAACTTGGGCAATATCATAGGCACTTTTCTGGTGCATGATATGGGTAACAAACGTCATTCTTTTATTAACTACATGCGTATTAGAGTTCGATTAAACATTACTGAGCCGCTTATGAGAACTAAGAAGATCCGCAAGGAGGGGGTGATTTCTTTGATGTTTCTTTTAGTTATGAAAGGATTCCTCTTATCTGCTATCTGTGTGGCATCATTGGCCATGGTGAGTCTAGCTGTGTCAAACTCACTGAGTTGTCGGAAGAAGAGATCAAACGGGAGTGGCCGGAGGAGATCAGATCATAATTTCGAACTCAAAATAAAATCTAGCCAAATCCGTGGAGAAGAGATCTCACTTGTCCCGCAACTTTTGGGGACAGGTCCTCCAGTCACGGGATTCCATATCAGGGAACAGACAAATCTACGAGAAATAGAGTCATTAATACGTATGGCTCTTTTTCTAGGCAATTTAAATTTGCTTCCGCAGTTGACCTTTCTAAAATCGCAACTGTTGTTTCTGACCCGGATATTTCTGGTACTGCTCCGAAGTTAGCTGCTGTCCTAAGGACAAGGAAAATACCGATATGATGGTTGATGAAGTTAAAAAGCGACCCCGGGAAACTCCACATCATGGTACCACCTTCGATGAGATGAAAGGCAGTAGATATTCATCTTCTTCGATTTTAACTTCTAGTTCTACTGAGTTATCAACGGCCGGTTTTGTTCATGAGACCCGCCGATCACCATGAATTGCATCGTCTGGAACTGCCGCGGCTTGGGCAACCCGCGTGCAGTAAATGCTTTGAGAGATGTTGTTAGAATCAATAAGCCTTCTTTGCTTTTTCTTAGTGAAACTCTTGTTACGTCTAGTAGGATGGAGGAACTTCGTATTTTATTAAACTTTGATTGCTGTTTTTGTGTTGACCGGAATGGACGTAGTGGAGGTCTTGCTCTACTTTGGAATAATAATTCAAATGCTTCTGTTTTGGGCTATTCGCGTAACCATAATGATATAGAGATTATTCACTCTAACAATTTTAAATGGAGATTCACCGATTTTTATGGCTTTCCTGATATTCGTAAAAAGTGAAATAGTTGGGAATTGCTCAAATCTCTTTCTCGACGCTATCAGTTACCTTGGGTCTGTATGGGAGATTTCAATAACCTCCTTTCAGTCAATGATAAGTATGGTGGTTGGGATTATCCAGCTTTTTTCATGGATGGTTTTCGTTCGTGTATTGAGGAGTGCTGTCTAATCGATGTTCCTCTTGAGGGGTTTGGTTTTACTTGGGAACGAGATCGAGGTTCGGATTCGCTGGTCATGGAGCGACTTGATAGGGCTTTTCTATCTGCTGACTGGATTGATTTCTTTTCTTTCCACAAACTCTACAATTTGGTTAGCCTTTATTCAATAACCTCCTTTCAGTCAATGATAAGTATGGTGGTTGGGATTATCCAGCTTTTTTCATGGATGGTTTTTGTTCGTGTATTGAGGAGTGCTGTCTAATCGATGTTCCTCTTGAGGGGTTTGGTTTTACTTGGGAACGAGATCGAGGTTCGGATTCGCTGGTCATGGAGCGACTTGATAGGGCTTTTCTATCTGCTGACTGGATTGATTTCTTTTCTTTCCACAAACTCTACAATTTGGTTAGCCTTTATTCAGATCATAGTCCCATTAAGTTATTTGCTAGCTCTACATTACCTGTTAAAAAAAATCAACAGATTCAAATTTGAGAACAAATGGTTGCTTGAAAATGATTTTATGGAGGTTGTGTCTTATGCTTGGTCATGGGGTCTGGATATTGGCTTTTTAGATAGAATTTATGCTTGTGGTGTGGCTCTCATGGATTGGCAGAAATCGCAAGATCATAATTTTACACACAGGATTGAGGTTTTAAAGAAGCGCATTGATGTTGTTCGAAAATCTCAGGTTGATGATATGCTACTTTTGCATCTTAAAAATGAACTCTCAAATCTTCTCGCGCAGGAGGCTATATATTGGAAACAAAGGTCTAAAATTTTTTGGCTTAAGTATGGGGAGGCTAATTCTAAGTTTTTTCATGCTCAGACCTCAAGAAGAAAGCGGATTAATTATATCAATTTTCTGGAGGATTTACAGGGTAATGCTATCTCGGATATTGATCTTATGTGCTCTATTGTTATGAACTATTTTAATGACCTTTTTTTTAGCGCCCTTAGAAGCACTGAATACTGAAGAGTTTGACTGTATTCACCGGGTGGTGACAGATATTGATAATTCCTCTCTCTTAGCCCCCTTTAAAATGGAAGAGTTCAAGACAGCAATTTTTGAAATGCATCCTGACAAAGCGCCTGGTCTTGATGGTATGAATCCAGCTTTTTTCCAAAAATGTTGGGATACTGTAGGTGCTGATATCTTTGCTCACAGTTGTTCCTGGCTTTACAATTGTGCATTCCCTGCCTCTTTAAATAATACTACTATTGTCTTAATTCCAAAAAAAGACAAGCCTAGTAGTATGAAAGATTTACGACCTATTGCCCTTTGTAATGTAATCTATAAAATTTTAGCCAAGGTTCTAGCAAATAGACTCAAAGCTATTCTCCCCAAGCTTATTTCTCCTATGCAGTCTGCGTTTGTACTTGGCAGATTAATTTCTGACAACATTATGGTTGCTTTTGAGATTATTCATTATATGAAGAATAAAGGCGTGGTTCACAGGGTGATGTTGCTTTTAAGATTGATATAAGCAAAGCATACGACAGAGTTGATTTGAGGTATCTTGAATTTATTATGATAAAGTTGGGTTTTGATGTTAAATGGGTCAGATGGATTATATTGTGTGTTACTACAGTTAATTACTCTATGGATTTGAACGACAAAACTGTGGGTCCTATTACCCCTAATCGAGGACTTAGACAGGGTGATCCCCTCAGTCCTTATCTCTTCATATTATGTGCTGAAGGGCTATCTGCTCTTTTAAGGGAGGCTGAATCAAGAGGAGACATCCATGGTATTAGCATTTGCAGTGGGGCTCCTACAGTTTCTCACTTATTTTTTGCCGATGACAGCTTCTTTTTCTTTAAAGCTTCCCCAAATGAGTGCAAACACGTCAAGCGGATCCTCTCTATTTATGAGGAAGCTTCGGGTCAAGCTATTAATTATCAGAAGTCTGGAGTTATGTTTAGCTCAAATATGAAAATCGACGTTAAGCAGGAAACATCTTCGATTTTGGGGGTCTCTAATCCTATTGACCATGGTAGGTATCTGGGTCTTCCTTCTTTAATCAGGAAAAACAAAAAACAAGTGTTTGCTTTCTTGAAGGATCGGCTTAGTAAACATATCCATAGTTGGAGAAATCGACTGCTTTCCAAACCTGGCAAAAAGATCGTCCTCAAGACTATTACACAAGCTCTACCTACTTTCTGTATGAGTGTCTTTGTCCTCCCAAAAGGTATTTGTGATGATTTACACAAAATGATGAATGTTTTTTGGTGGGGTTCTTCCTCAAGTAACCGATCTAAAATTCATTGGACAAAATGGGAGAGACTCTGTGTTCCTAAGAAATTGGGTGGTATGGGTTTCCGCGATTTATATTGCTTTAATCTTGCTATGCTTTGTAAACAGGGTTGGCGTTTCCTATCTTACCCGAATTCACTGCCAAGTAAGTTGTTTAAAGCAAAATATTTTCCAGATTGCAATTTTCTTAATGCCACAAAAGGTCGAAACCCTAACTTGATTTGGAAATGCATCTTTTCGGCAAAATATGTACTGGGTAAAGGGGCTTGGTGGCGAGTGGGTAATGGTGAATCGATTTTCATTTTCAAGGACCCATGGTTGAACCGCGATGAAGGTTTTTTTGTGCGCTCACCTCCCTTAAGCGGCATGGAGAATATGAAGGTTAGTAATCAGTTTAATTCTGAGAATTCAGGATGGGATCCTTTGTTTGTAAATGGTATTTTAGCACCAGAAGATGCCTCTCAAGTTTTTAAAATCCCCATCTCTTCATTATTGGCTGCTAATCATTTTTGTTGGCAATTTACTAAGAATGACTTGTACAGTGTTAAGTCGGGGTATAGACTTGCCACTGACCAATATTCTCATATATCCTCTTATGTGGTTGGTGGGCATTGGAATTCCATTTGGAATGCCCAAATCCCCCCGAAGGTCAAGGATTTTCACTGGAGGTTGCTGCGTGATTTTATCCCCTGTAAACAGCGTCTTTATGACAATGGAGTAAGTTTAGATGTCTCTTGTAACAGATGCGGTTTGGTGGAAACTATGGATCACCTTCTGCTCACTTGCCCTTAAGCTAAACGTGTTTGGACTGCTGCAGATATTTTTCTGCGGGGTGATGATATTAAAAGTTGCATTTCCTCAGTGTTAATTGGTAAGAATTCTGATAGGGGAAACCGATTGTTGGCCATTTGCTGGAGCCTCTGGTTCCATAGAAATCTTTTTTGCTGGGATCAGAAGGATACTCCTCCTAGTGCAGTTGTGACTTTTGCGGATGGTTTCCTTAAGGATTGGCATGAAGCAAAATGTGCTTTTAACAGGGTTCAATCGACTTGCCACCAACTTCCTCATTCTCACTCTTGGAGCAAACCTGAAGTTGGTTGGTTGAAGTGTAATTTTGATGCTTCAATTTCGAAAAAAGATAACAGCTCGAGTTTTGGGGTTGTTCTCAGAGATGACCAAGGTTGTTTTATGAAGGCTTTCTCGGGTCATATCGCTTGTTGTGTGGATGCCTTACTTGCCGAAGCAATCTCTATTAAAGAAACCTTGGCATGGCTCAAGGTTAAAAGTTTTGATAGAATTATTCTAGAGTCGGACTGTCTAGAAGTGATAAACAATCTTAATAATGCTTCCAGTACTTTGTTAGAGGTTGGTGTAGTGTTTGCTGAGTGTCTGTCGCTTATGAACCACTTCCAACATTTGTCCTTTCAATGGACTTCTCGGAGTATTAATAAAGCCGCTCATTCATTAGCAAGGGTAGCTTTATTCCATGCAAACAATCTTGATTGGGATACTATTCCTCGCAGTATTGTTTCCGCTTTTCGTTTTGATTCTTCCGCATTTGTACTCAATTCTGAAGAAGCTTAGGTCCGGGTGTATAGGGTAAAGCCTATTGGCTTTGGGGTTAGTTGCTTCTTCGATATTGGTTCCTCGTTTGATTTTTAATGATTTTCTTTAGTTTCAAAAAAAAAAGAAATAAAGATATTATTAAAATTTTATCAAGATATTGATTCTTATCATAATATTATCATCAAAATTAGATCTTTTATACTAATTTCTTTAATGATAATTTTATTTTGCTTCATTGATATTTTTATTCTTATCATAAAAATCATTCATAATTATTTAAAAATTAATAGTTTTATAAATTATTAAATTTTTATTAATTATTTCTAAAATATAAAATATTTTAGTTAATTATGTACAAAATAAATTATATAATAACTAAATAAGAGTAAAAATTTCATTATCATTTTTAATGTTTAATAAATATAAGGGGTGCTTTTGAGAATGTGGACACAGATGGTGCATAACTCTCATCAACTCGTGTAGTAAGATATTGGGTGAAGTCCCGCAACGAGTACAACCTTCGTATTTAGTTACCACCGTTAAGTTTCGAACAACAAACTGTCGGTCATAAACCAGAGGAAGGTGAAGATGGCGTCAACTCATCATGCCCCTTATGCCTTGAGCAACACACGTGCTACAATGAGCGGGACTAATATTGTATCAAACACGCATGTTCACTAATTTCATTCATATTCTGATTCTCATTTTATATTTTGATTCTCATTTTTAATTTTTATTCATTCGTTACGAATTATCGAAGGAAACCTAAAAATTATTGAGAATTTAGTTTGATTGATATTCAAGATAGATAAAAATAATTTCATTAAATTTTAAATTGAATTTAAATTTAAAACAATTTACTTGAACTAATTCAAACAAAATAAATTTATTTTAAATTTCAAATTGTCTAAATTCAATGAGATTCTACTTGAAAAAAAAATAAAGTCCTGCACGTTGCCAACTTTGACGGCGTCCCTACATGGAATACGCAGGCGTGGCCGTAGCAGAACCTTTCTTTCCCTTATGCTAGCTTGTCCCAGTGGAATCTTCAGCTACTCACTATTTCCTTACAGGCTTAGGCAATTTGTTGCATTTGACTGCAGTTAACATTGTGTTGCACGAAAGGAAATGAGTCTGAACGATACTTACTCGAATGTTGATCTGCAGCCTGAGCCATGAGAGTTCTATATTCTTTGACAGGTCATGAGAAGAATGAGGCTTCATGGTCTCAGCAAGACATAAACATTAATGAGCAGTGCAGCAAGGATGGGCCGAATTTGGAGAAGTCTGCCCGACCCGACTCATCAAGCAAAAAATTGGAAAAGAAAAAATAAATAAATCAAAAATGCATTTTACAAATTGACACTCATAATAAAATTTTACTTGAATCCTAATATTTTTAAGTATTCAAATTAAATCTTAACATTTTCATAACTTTCAAATAAATTATAAATAAAATAAAAATTTTAACAAAATGAACTCTTCGTCAGTTAAATATCATATTAATACTAACATGATATTATTTTTATATTTTTTAGTTTCATTTTCACATAATTAAAATTTTAAAATTAATAAAAATGTAGGTCTTACATCTATAGAATCTACTTATACATTTCACAAAGTAGGTTCCACTTGCTAAATAACAATGAGACCTATAGTAAGTCTTATTTGACATATGATAGTGTGATTTTTTTATTTAAAAAATAAAAAATGTTATGCCAATAGTAACCTAACATTTGATTGATAAAAATTTACTTTTAAATTTTTCATCAACTTAGGTTACATTTTAAACTTTAAAAAATGACGGGATTTAATTTAAATGTTTCAAAATATTATGACCTGTTATATATTTTATTGTAAATGTGGAAGTTCAAAATGTTAGACAATTTTGTTCTTTCTATAAAATTGAAAAACTATTAATTACATTTTTCAATTTTTCAATAACTTGTTGATTAAGTTATGTAACTGAATCCATATTAGTTTTGTGATACAAAAGCTCGATATAGATTTTATATATAAATGTTAAGGTTTCTCGCAGTTGCTTATATAATCAATCATAAACATAAGGATTCTCTGATCTATTAAGAGAGCTTACGTTTTGAGAAACTGTAGAAAAATCTTATCTGCGTCCCGGAGAAAAGTTCCAGTAAAAATGACGGTAGATTTATGCTCGTTTCGACTTTGGAAAGCTTGTTTGAAGTTAATAGACCGAAATCAAATATTTTCACGTTTTTTCATTTTTTACTCTTTCACATTCGATTCAAAATACATAACTAAGATACCGTTGTGAATTACATATAATACAGGTCTAGCCCAATTTTTTCCCCAATTTCAATTTCTCTTAAATTTGAAACGAGCAAAGAGGGAAATGGAGTTCTCAAATCCCAATTCCTTCTTTTAAAAATTTGGGAAAACTATAATTAATAATTAAAAATAAATAATAAAATTCAATCAAATAAATATTTTATTAAATTTAAAAATAAAAATAAAATAGAAAGACCCTAACTTCCGATTCCTAAAACACCTCCTTTTCTTTTGTCGCATCATATTATTATTCAGTGCTTTTATATTTAACGTTTGGGGTTTGAAGTGAGCATTGACGGGAACAGCTTCCGACATTAAGTGAAATCATTCGTACGATATTTAGTAGGAGAAAAGGACGGTAATTGATAGGGCCGGCGGGCCTGACTCCGTGTCTACGTTACGGTCAAATTCTTCCTCTCTCCATTGAAAACTCGGCAGTGTCTTTTTCCTGGCTTTGGATCTCCATTTTACCATTTTACCCCCAGCAAGTCAAGCTTCCTCACCTGCCTATCCTGAAAATATTATTATATGAATGGTTATTTTTTAAATAATTTATTATTTTATTTATATAATTATTTAATTTTAAATACATTAATTGTGGAGATAAATTGGAGTCCAATTATGTAAAAACGATTCCAAGTGCTTTCAGATGGGCCCCTAAATTATCAAGATCGTACGAAAGTACCTCTAGATCTAAAGGCTCGGATAAGATAAGTGTAGGAGGCCCATAATAATCTGCGCACGTTCCTACACAATATATAAACCTATTTTTTCTTCAAATCAAATATACCTAATGTGAACAGAATGATGCGATTCGGGCAAGTTCAATTCAAAGATTGCGGCTCGGGTGTAGGGCGTTTTCGTCAATACGGCAATAATCAAGGGATAGTGATGGACTGACATATTTACATAAAACCCAATCGAGACAGATCTAAACCAAATTTGCTTCAAGTCCACGTCAAACAGGGGCCCACCTTCATTGGGTGCCTGCAAGCCACGTCATCGTGTCCATTCGGTGCCTGCCGCAATTAGTCTGCCGAAAACACTATGAAGATGGGAAAAGATAGGCCACCACGTCAGTCTACAATAATCACATGTCGCTTTCTGAAACGCACTGTGAATTACGGATCATCGACTATTCTGACAACTCATCAACGGTGCAGGTTTATCTCTTACGTGGCCTCTGACGCTGACGTCACACCCCACAAGGCCCAGTCACATGCGCACTTTTAATATATAGTGAAGGGACGGATATGGTCACACGCATACTTTCGCGAATTATAAAACCTTTTTTTTTTGGGAACCTTTTCGCTTTCTCTGATATTTCATTTAGTTTTAATTAATAACATGATAATTAATTATAATTATGATTTGAACAACCAACATCTAATATATCGCTCAGTTCAGTATAATTCGATATAAAATTAATAAGTTAAATTTAAATAAAATAATATTATTTTATCTTTTTTAAAATTCAATCGAATCTAAATTTAGGATTCTTTTATTAGAAAAAGAGAGGAGCCAATTTGCATGGACGGTGGAGTAGAAAGCACTGGATTATGCAGAACATATTTGGAGAGAGGTTCCAAGAACCAATGGCAGAGAAGCACGTGGTATCCTCCAGGTGGAGAGGTGTCTTTGACACGTGGGCCATTAAAGATCTCCAGAAACTCCAGACGACTTGATGCATGATCTGGCTACGCAACTTCTGTTGTCTCCGGGCCCACCATTCTCTGAGACCATCCTCGAGAGACACGTCGGTGTCCCTTCCACATTTCACCGACATATGCGAAAGCTGGTGGGGACCGTTTTCTAGTACGTGTTAAGTTACCCTTTTAGCGTAGGCAAGCCTCGTTGGCAGATATACAGAGACTCTCTGTCTCTAACTAGATATCGTGGCCCGTTCTTTACCCTACGATTAATTGAATCTTAGCCGTTGGATGATAGTCACGTCAGACGTGGGCCCGCGGGATTAATTGAAACGATAAAAAGTATTCTGGTTGTAGATATTTTGGAATTGATAGGTTGTGGACTTGTGGTTAGGTTCGTGCGTACACGTGGGTGTCCGATGAGGACGACTTGGAGCAAGTGATAAAAGATTGAGGAGGTGACAATGAACGGTGAGGATTAGGAGATAGCGTTGATGTAGGTGGAATAGATGCTGTCCGCGTGGAAAATGATTGGTGCCACCCACGTGAAGTTGCATAAGTTAGCCCCTGCATTTCCTTTACTTGCCAATGGTGTTTCTACTATATTAGTATCACAGTTGAGACTCCCTGAGACATGACACGTTATATTTGTCAAATAATTTGTTTAATTTTTATTTTATTTATAATTTATAAATTACTCTATACATGTAATAATTTACTTGTTATAAGTTAATTACTAATTTTATGAATTATAAATACATTTATCACAGATCATTAAAATATAATATTAAAAACGATAACAAATCTCAAGAAGAGTCCCAAAATGTAAGATTTGAGAAGGTTAAAGAATATACAATCTTACTTAATAAAAGTTTTCAATAAACTATATGTAAAACAAATAAATAATAATCTTTAAAATAGCTAACTTGTGTCTCCTTGTAACATATAAACCCTTAATTTTGGAATCTTTTTTAAAGTTTTTATAATAAAGAAATTTATTTTTTGTATATTAAATAAAAATTAAAAATATATTATACCTAACAACTTTTAATCCTTTCAAATATTCATTTATTATCCTTCGTAATGCTTATTTTATACGTGATAATATTTGAAAATAAGCTCTTTATTAATTAAGAATAAAGATGAATAATATTGTAGTTCTCCAAAAATTCTGCATGTTATTTGGATGTTTACTAAATTATTGTTGTTTTTCAAAATTTCAAGCATAAATTTTTTTATAAATAAAAATTTTGTATTATTTTTATGTACACTAAATTAAATTTTAACTCTTAAAAAGTATATTATATATAATTTAAATAATACACAATAACTTACAACCATTTGCTTGATATAAATTATTAAGCTAATTAAAATCCCAAATCTCCAACAAAATAAAATTATAAAGTTGTTGCCAACTTTGAGCTCCCAAAAATGTCCTACCAAGGGTTAGCATACTAAACCACTTGTACAACTACTATGCTTTATTTGCGCATACAGGTGGGGCCCACTTGGCATTCTCAAATTGTTTTTTTGAGATTCGAACTCGCGACATGGAGTTACCTGAGTTGAAGTCTCGTGGCTCTGAATCCTCTGATATCATTAAACCACCTCCAAAAAGCTTTTATGAAGGGTTTGCATTCTCAAATTGTTTAGCTTTGAGGATGCATTGAGTTTAGCCTAATTTTTTAAAATTAAAATTAAAAATTTTGATCAATGACATATTGTATTAAGTAATACCACAATTTACTTGGCTTTTGACCTTTTCTTAATGCAAAACTATTTAGTTAGCTACTCAAACTTTGTAATGACAATAATAATGAGATATATAATCCATAGATCATATTTAAAAAAAAAGAAAAACAAACAACCATATGTCTTAATAAAGACTTAAATTCACATAATACTGTTTTTGTCAATACTTAACTAGCTGCATTGTTTACATAATCTTTTTTTAAATTATTTTCGTAGGAAAATCACTTAACAATTTCAAAGTAATTACTTGGATCTAAAAAATGGTCAAGATCTCATCATCATCATCATCACCCAGTTCAAAATTTCACAATAAAAAGAAGTTTGAAGAGGTCTTATAGTACGCAGCCTTATCCCTATATAGTAAAGAGATTGTTTTTGATGGACTCACATGCAAAAAAGACAAGATAAGAATGATGCAGTTTATAGAGGGGAAAAAGAAGAAGTAGCACGGTATGATTAAAAAAAATTACACCAAATACATAAATAAGTCAAAACAGGATATACCTGATGAAGTCCAGATCTACGCGTATCCGAAAAACTGTAAGGATTGACTCACCTCGTTTCTAGTTACTCTAGGAATCTTGGCTCGTATACTCTACAGGTATGCCAATTTTACTATCCCCATAAATCTACATGTCACGGGACTCATCTCTAAGTAACTACTCTATTATAGTGGCGAGCTGCAAAAGTTAGTCCCTTACTCTTATCCGCTCACGTCACACTCCTCTATTTCCAACCAGTACCTCATTTAGATTAAACTCATACAAATCTTTCTTGATCACTTTCCTCCAAGTTTTGTAAGGCCTCTCTCTTCTCTTTTTGTATTCACTAAGGGTTTTTCTCTCACAGTTATGTATTGGGATATCAAAAGGCCGCCTGCGTACACGTTCGAACTATCTAACTCTAGTCTCTCTCAACTTATTGGTCATACTTGCCACTTGTGGCCTATCTCTCACCACACTATTCTGAATCCTATCTCTTTTGATAATGTCACACATTCACCGGACACATGCACATTTTTGCTACCAACAATTGTCTAGTATGTTGGTGTTTGATAGGCCAACACTCAGCCCCATATAATTTAGTTAGGAGGATCACCATTTTATAAATTTTTTCCTTAAATTTTATAGGAATCTTTTTGTCACATAAAATTTCTAATACACTCCACCATTTGATCCAACCAAATTTAATAGGCTGGATTATGTCAGCATCTATATTATTATCACTCTTAACGATGGACCCAAGATATTTAAATGATGATTTCTGTGGTAAAAGAATGTATAATTTTACGAAAATGGTCCTTGTCCTCTCGTAAATATATAAAAGTGAAAAATGCTTCTTCAATGGCCATCGCCATTTGCACAGGTCACTTGGCTCAACTTGGCACGGCGCAATTATCCACTTAAAGCATGCGTACATAAACATACAGACAAGGCGATTCCCGCCGAATTACGTGCACTTTCCTCACCAGCTCGTATGCGAGACCGGCGTGACCCATTTTTGTAACAGAACAGGGGAAAGGGCAAAAAGGGATAGTGTTTTTGCCGTATGAATTTGAAAAGGCTTCAGTGCACAACAAAGGTCTTTCACGATTATAACACTTTAATGAAGAGGAAGCAGCATAGAAACGTGCAAGCGAGTCCTAATGGCTTTTTAATAATTATTTTAACATATAATTAAATAATAATAATAATAATAATTTTTATGCCACTTTTTATAAATTTAAATGCATAATTAAGCGCTTAACCAAATTAAGACATTGTATTAGCGTAAGATCTCGATTAGGCAGTCAATGAGTGGGCTAAGTGGTGGATTCCAAAGGACCTATTCATTGTAGTTAAATGTTGAGAGGACAAGATTTGGGGATATTTAAAAAAATAAATAAAATTGAAAGGGGGAGACCACGTAAGCCACATGAAGGTTGGACCTTAACTCGAGCCGCGTAGAGCGACTGATTATCCAACACTTGTACGGGTAAAGGTGACGTCGGAATAAATAAATGGCCAGCGCGAATATCGATGGGCCAGCTCAACAACCACCACACCTCCGTATATACGGTGTACGTATACTCCTTCCTAGATATGGGACACGTGTTAGATGACGTGGATGTTGCCTTGGCGCTCCTTTCTCGTTCTTCTTCTTCTTCTTCTGTCTCCCACCCCATCCCTCTCTCTCTCTCTCTCTTTCTGTCTTTCTCATGCTTTTCTCTGTGCAAAGTTTATCTTAAGACCTTTTTTTCTAAGCTGTCTCTTGTGTGCGGAGAGGAAATGTTGACTTTGGTCTAGTGTTCCTTGTGATTGTAGTGTCTTACTGTTTAAGCATTCTTCAAGTGTTCACAGTCTATAGTTGTTTTTCTCTTCTCTAGAAGGCTTGCGTAAGGGATATAGATTCGCTATTTGAGAACCCAACGGTATGTATAATCTGGAGCTTTTTATTATGTTTTTCTGGTTGTGCGTTTTGATTTTTTAGTACTGTTTGGTTGATGAGGAAACGAGGGAAAGGTGAGGAAGCCTGAGGGGAATTTTGTTTGTTTGACATGGAAATTGGATGCTTGGAGTGGACTTGTTAATTTCAGGTTTTGTTAGAGAATTTGGAAAGTATTTCTCTTCATCTTTTAAGTTCTAAGTTAAATGATCAAAAAGTTACGAAACCATTTTCAGTTTCAGCTATGTTTCTGATAGAAGAATGCTCGTTAGATATCTCTTTGTTAATAATCGAATTACTTGCTCTGCCTGTTGTATCTTGAGAGATCAGAGAATTAGCGAGAATAGGAGAGAAACGGATGTTTTGGAGATTTTGTAAAAAGATGAACTGGTGCAGGTAAGAGACATGCGTATTAGTTTTTTGAATTAGAAGATTGCAGGGACAGGGCTTAATTGCAATTTCAAGGGTATTTTGGTCCTTAAGCTCCGGGATTATCCTGGTCAAGATGGATTGCGTTTGGTTGTACCTGTTTCCTTTTTGCCTATCGTTTTCTTGTTTGCCGATGAAGTGGGATAAAGACGTTATTGCCCCTAGTCTTTAAGATAAATTTCAAAGAATAGAATCCCTACATCCTACTCTTCGGTTATTATTTTGAAAGGTGATCTATAAGAAAGTTAAGGGGGGAAGGGAAGAACAGAAGAAAGTATAGGAGGAACCTTCAAAGCAAACAGGCTTATTAATCTCATTGATAGAGATCTCCTATTAATATCCGGTGTCCAACCTAAGAAATGATGATTATTCAGAGGCGTTCACGTTTTTAGTTGTCTCGTTTTTCTTTAATGCAGACATAATGGTTGAACGATAGTATTTCGGATATGAATTTAGTCAGATCCGTATTTCTGGCAAAGGGATTTTATGAATCGAGCTAGTATTATTTTTCTGTATGGTTATGGAGTAACATTAAACATGTAAGATGCATGAACGAACAATATTACTGGTTCACAAGGATATAATTAAGTTATAGTTGATTTCTTTTTGCTTCTTTTCAGAAATCTGAATAAGCGAAATGACTAGTAATAAACTGAGAATGAGAAATCTTTGCCGACTTAAGATCATACTGTTTGCCCTGTTTGTTTGGCAAGCAGACGGTGCCAGACTGAAATCACTGTTGCTCAGTAAATCTGACATTTCTTGCCCAAATATGCATTTTCTGTAAACATGTTTTTTTTTGTATCTTTTTTTTGTTGTTTCCTTTTTCTTGTTGTCATCTCGATATGGCTTCTTTCGCTGCAGATTAATGGATTTCTATTAGAAAGAAAGGAAAATTGAGATTTCGTGCTTCATCTCCAATCATCATTCTTTTGGTGCTTGAGTATGGGTAATGCTGAAGAGGGGAAGTCCTCTAAGTCCGATAAATCATCTTCCCCTGCACCTCAGGTAATTAATTAAATGCTCTCGAGTATTGTCCATCTTAGTGTTTTTTTCTAATATGCTGATGGATATGATACTTCTTCTCTGGTTTTTCTTGTCTGTTCTGTTTCAAGCAATACAGAAGTAATTATAGTACAACTGCATGGACTTGACGTTTCAAGTTCACTATTGAATTGTAGAGTTTTCATATTGGGTTGTTGATGCTGATGTTATTTTGAATTACAGGATCAGGCCAATATTCATGTATATCCAGACTGGGCAGCCATGCAGGTTATCTACCTTGTGAACGAATCTTTCTATCGTTTTTCCTGTTAATGACCATTTATCGTCACCACCCTATCTGTGTTTAAGCGTTTAACAACAATTTTCAGGCATATTACGGTCCCCGAGTTGCACTTCCACCATACTATAATTCAGCTGTGGCACCTGGTCATGCTCCTCATCCCTATATGTGGGCCCCACCACAGGTAACCATATTCCAGATTTTTAATCATCCCCATTCTTTGCATAGTCAAGTTTCTAGTACATTTCTTTTCAGGTCTGACTTTTTGTTCTTGCAGCCTATGATGCCACCGTACGGGGCACCTTACGCTGTCTATTCGCCTGGAGGAGTTTATGCACATCCAGGAGTCCCAATTGTGAGTATTGATTTCCTCTACTCTCTGGTTAAGTCTGAACTCTGGATCAGCATAGGATATGTCTAAGTCTTTTTGCCACTGAAAAGTCGTTTATTTTCGATCGAAAAATCCGAACGCCACTAATGTCCATTTATTATTCGACTACCAGGGAACGCATCCTCATGGTGCTGGGGTTCCGTCACAACCTGCTGTAAGTATAGTTTTTTTTTTTCTCCTGTACCATTTGTATGAATGAATTGTGGTTGCACTTAATGTTGGTCCCACATTTGGCTATCTCTTGATATTGTGGACGTCAATGAAGTAAAAGTCCGTTTAACGCTGTTGCTGGAAGTAGAAAATTATTTTAGTTCTAAAGGTGTAGTCATTTAGAAATTGATGTCAGATGTAATTGTGGAGAAAAAATGCAGGCTGCAACACCCCTGAGTGTAGAAACACCTACAAAGTCTTCGGGAAACACAGATAGAGGTTTGATGAAGAAGTTGAAAGGATTTGATGGGCTTGCTATGTCAATAGGCAATGCTAATGGTAATACCGACAGTGGTGAAGGAGGGGAGCATCAGCTGTCTCCAAGGTATGCAACTGGAATTTTCTGTTTTGTATACCTATCTCTGTATTTTTTTCCAGCGTCCTGTTACTGCTTTGCTGTCTTCTTGCAACCGATTATGGAAGAATGTCGCTCCTGTATTCTAAAAGCCATATCAAATGCATATGCGTCCAATGGTGGATTTCTTTTTGTTAGTTGTATCAATTTTTATGTGTAGATTAAAGTTTAAAATGTTTTTACTGTTTGAACAGTGAGGAGACTGAAGGCTCCAGTGACGGAAGTGATGGCAATACGGCTAGGGTAGGATGAAAGTCTTTTGTGGGAATTTGCTACAAGAATTTTATATTAAAACAGGTTACTAACATGATTCTGAACTTCACCTATTTTCTCTCAGGCAAGAAAAAGGAGCCGCGAAGGGACACCAATCATTGGTAAAGATCAAGTCTTCGCACAATTTAATTTGACAATTTTTAAGGGACTTGAGTTCACAAATTTCAAATGCGTTCATGTTGTGTGTTTGACATGGCTCCCAGTTGTCTGAGTAATTTCACTTGCAAGGTATCCTGTGAATTAAATTCAATGATTATTGATAATGGGCATGCGCAGGGAACTATCCATTACGTCCATCCATTTTGCTATCTTGATGCAACCATCCCTTATCAGTTACAGATGATATTTGATTATTTCATCATTGAATACAATAATCACCTGATGCTTCCTTCAACCAGTTAAAGAAAATGATTAAATTCAATGATTATCGATAATGGGCATGCGCAGGGAACTGTCCATTACGTCCATCCATTTTGCGATCTTGATGCAAGTATGCAGCCATGCCTTATCGGTTACAGATGATATTTGATTATTTCATCATTTAATAAAATAATCACCTGATGCTTCCTTCAACCAGTTGAAGAAAATTTTCAAGGAAATCATCACGAAAATTGGTTTCACTTATCACTGCAACTAATTGTTGAAAGTTTCCAGTGGCAAAAAAGTGGTTTTTGTATAATTTTGCACGGCACCTTTGGTCCTGCAATCTCTAGTTTTTTTCATAGAACTATAGTAAGGAATTTATATTGTTTATGGTGCAGTTTCATTGGCTCCTTTCTAGGGTTGGCAAATTTTGTAAATCTTGAAAGTAATGGGAAGCAGAAGACATTAGACTAATCAAGTTTCAACTAGTCTTACGAAGTATTACCCATAGTGATCTTTGGCTTTTCGTTTTTTTCCTTTTCTGTTACTAAAGTTTAATTTCTATATCAACAGGTGATTTGAAAAACGAGACAAAGAGCACTCCCCTTCCTGCTGGAGAGGTTAATGCATCTTCTGGTATGGCAGGAAAATCAGTTGGACTCATGGTTCCGCCTGCTATGGCCACAGCATTGGAGCTCAGAAATGGAGGTGTGAATGCTGCTAAGACAAGTCCTACTAGTGTTCCGCATCCTTGTGCTGTGGTGCCTTCTGAAGCCTGGTTACAGGTGTGGGATGCCGGTCTGGAAATTTCGATATAACCTCCTTTTTGAAGTCAGCAATTACGAATACTTTTTGATTTTCTTATTATTTCTTGATTTTTCTTTAAGAGTGAACGAGAGCTGAAGAGGGAGAGGAGAAAACAGTCGAATCGAGAATCCGCAAGGAGGTCGAGATTGAGGAAGCAGGTATGCGACACCCTTATGACTCGCGATCTTTTCATTCCAATTCTCCCGTTACAGAATATCTCAAAATGTTTCAATATTCTTGCACTCTAGGCTGAAACTGAAGAACTAGCACGTAAAGTTGAAGCATTAACAGCCGAAAATGTGGCTATTAAATCCGAGATAAATCAGTTCACAGAGAAATCAGAGAAATTGAGGTTAGAAAATGCAGCATTAATGGTATGTCGATTTGTTCTGTAGTATTCTTCCTCTACGAATCTTTTGTCTTTGCTATTTGTAAAGTTATGTTGCTAACTCCGAAATTAACATGTAGGAGAAAATGAAAGACTCACCATTAGTACACGCGAAAGAGATTACGCCAAATAACATGGAGGAGCAAAGAGCTATTAGTACGGAGAACCTTCTGTCCAGGGTTAATAATAACCCCACCTTTGTGGAAAGGAGCACCAGGGAAGAGGGTGGTGAGTTATACGAGAGAAGCTCAAAGACTGGTGCGAAGCTGCATCAACTCCTGGACAGAAGCCCAAGGACTGATGCCGTACGTGCAGGTTAAGAACTAAATAACAATCCTCGTAGTTTGATGGCAACTATATATTATAGTTCTCATAATTTCAACCTAAATTACTGCTAACAGTTAGTGGAGAAAGTTGGATGGCTGAATAGGGTTTGTTATTGGCCTCCAAGTCTTGTAAGTTAGCCCCCGTTACAGCAGAACTGATTTATTTTGTTGGAAATTCAGAGTGCTGGAAGGCGGTGTACATTGAAGAGAATTAGCGATTTTAAGTTGGGGAAAGGTCAGGGAACTTTCTTATGTAATGTGTGCGTGTAATTTTAGTTGGTCGCATTGTAATATGCCTGATATGTAGTTTGCTTTAACAGAAGATGAGTTAATCTTTTGTAGTTTCCCAGGTCCCAACGCTCTAGCCATTTCCTAGAGAATGTAATGTAACTTTTGTCTTTCTACACTTATACGTTTAAACTCATCGACGTACTCTCGCATGTAAATGGCAACTGATCGCATGTAATTCCCAACCGTGTCTGTGAATTGTGTTAACTCGTTGAAGGGGTTTTTCTGAGGCCACTGGTTTGTGAATGATTTATGGGCCGAAATGGGTTATCCCTGCAAAGTATATGCTTCTGGGGAAACGGAGTAAAGAGGTTACGGAAAATTTAACAAAATTAAACTATTCTATGAAAATAATCAAGCTTGGTGTTCGACACATGTTTTCTTTCTTTAAAAATAGAACCTTAAATTAGAATTGGTAAAGTAAAAGTAGGGATGGCGATGGCAATATTATGAAATATTATACCAAAAATAGTATCAAATTGAGTTCTAGTATGATATTGTATTGGATATCGTTTTAGGTAATTTTTTAAATTTATGAAATAACTCTTGAATTTTTTTAAAATTACAAAATATTCTATTGTTATAGTGTACAGTTGTACGATATATTTTAAACCCTATCTTTAAAAATCATAATAATAAATAATAATTACAATTTTAATTTATAAAATTAATTTCATAACTATTAATAAATATAATTACATTTAAATATATTTTTAAAATATATAAATTTCAAATAAATTTTGATTTAATAATTAAAATTTTATAAAATAAACATTAGTTTATAAATAATAATTTCTAAATTATTTATTTTAAAAAATAAAATATTTTATTAATACTTCATTAATAAATATTATATAAAATATTAAAATTTTTAAATAAAATATTTATTTTAAAGTTTTATTTAATTTATAATTATTATTATTAATAAAAACATTTATTATTATTTTAAAAACAAAATTTTAAAATTTACAAATAATTATAAAAGTTGAAGTAGATAAAATAACTAATTAAAAAACTTTGAAAAAAAGTGAAAGGAGGGTGAGAGATTTTTAAAAATTGTCAAAATTTTGCAAAAAAAATTGTCTATTTTTTAAAATTTTTGATACCAGTCGATATTTTGAATATCAACCAGTATCGACCGGTACCATCTAAAATGGACTGGTACCGATCGATATTTAAACCCAGTATGCCAACCTTTTACTTCGTACTAGTTTGGTCCGATACAATACGTATCAGTATTCATATCATTAGACAATGGGTTGTCAATTTTCTAAACATTAAAAGTGAAAAAAATTTATTGAATCTCAAATCTGAGTTACCCAAGTTTAGACCTACTTAAGATCTAGCTTTTTTAGTAAAATAATATTGTTTTATTTAAAAAAATTGAACATCGAGTCGATCCAAGCTTGAGCCTAGACTCATGTATCGACCTATTAAAAGCGCCTAAATGTGAACCTATGAGTTGGTCTATTGACATCCTAAAGTACAAAATGTAGTTGTTTAGCTGTTGTTAAAATAGTTTCACATCTATTTTCCAAAAAAAAGGTCTAATTTTTAAAATTCATATCTAAAAAGTACGTAGGCTTTAATATCTTTAACTCTAGAAAATGTGATTTATTTTTATTGAATTACTATATCATATATCTTTTAAATTTTCTTTAAAAAATATCCTTTTATTTTCCGTTTATTTTACATGTTATTTACCTTTTAGCTTATGCTTTATATTTACTTTAACCCTTTTTAAGGGGCGCTAAGAGTCATAACTAAGAAAGGGCTAAGAGCCCTTTGGGTGAGAGTTATGGGTTGGACTCCTTTAACTTCAAAACTTCAAAAGCTTTAAGAACATAAATAGGCACATGTGACTCACTTTCTTCGGTATTATTGACATGGACACTTATAAATTCTCAAAGTAAAATAAATTAATATTTTTAAAATTGAACTAAAAGTTAAACGGGTAAAATTAAATATTAAATTTTTTTAAAGAGATTGTCAGAAGATTAATTGAAAAAATTGTTAAATAATAATTGGTTGATTTATTTTAGTTTATAAAAATTAATAATTTACAAAAAATAATTGATTGATTAATTAATTAATTTTTAACAACAAAAATTATTGAAATAGATAGAACTAGAAAATTAAAAATTGAACTAAAAAATAAATAATTCAAAGTTTTTAATATCGAACTAACTAAATTGACTGAAATTTTAATCATTAAATTTGATCTTTAAAATTTTTAACATTTTAGTAAATTTTTTAAAAGTTGTTTTAAATTGTTATATTATTAATATTTTGTTAATTCACATATAATATTTATATTGCATATATTTTACCATTATTTTATAATCAAAAATTAAAATTAAAATATTAATTTTTAATTTTTTATAGAAGATTTGTTATTAAACCATGATAAATACTTAATTGTTTTACCTTTTTTCAGCTCCCAAGTGAAAAGTCCCATAGTCACACCGCACATGACGAGGTTTAGGAAAGAAAAAACAAAAAGCCATATCACTAGGCTTTTTGTCTTAATGTCTGTCTCCTCTTTTACTAGCCACTCCGTTGACTCCTCCACATGCCCCCATGCTCCTCTTCCGTCGCCCATAATTTTGATCCCTCACGTGCTTTCTCCGTGACTTCTGGTCCTCGTTAAGTATGCACGAGGACTTATTGATAGTCCGTCAATGATATATTTTATAGGAATCATTTAATAAATTAATATTTTGTATTGTTATTAATTTGTGACGTTGAAAACAATATATTTATTATATACAAATAAGACTACATATTATTGAACTTTTTCAAAGACTTTTGCTTGATGCTGTTGTTGTTCTTGAATCGTTTAATAAATTAAGTGACAAGGTTAAACTTCTTTAATAAAATATGAATTCGATCTTAAAAAGTGTAAACACTTTGTAAAATTTTAAATAAGCATATAATATTTTCATAGTTATAAATTAATTTTAATGTTAATATACGTTCATAAAATAACTCTTCTTTATATAATATTTGATAGTGAAAGTGAACTCTTTAAAGTAGTCTAAGCTATATGATTAAATATTTATATTAACTGTATATTAGCTTAGGTATTTTTAATATTTTAAAACTGAACTGAAAGCTAAACCGGTAAGATAAGAAGTTTAAGATTTAAAAAGTTCAATTAAAATTATACTATCATAAATTTTGCTAAAGATTAAATAAAATTAAAGAATTTGAAATATAATTGAAAGAGATTATTACTAATCATCGAAAAGTTTAAAGTTTAATTAAAAAAAGATTGTTAAATATTAATTAATTAAATAATTTTAATTTATAAGAACATATTAATTAATAAAATTGACTGATTAATTAAATTAATCGATTTTTAACAACAAAAATTATTAAAGTAAATCGAATTGTAAAGTTAAAAATTGAACGGAAAAGTTAGATAGCTCAAGGTTTTTGTGTTAAACCAGTTGAGTTTTTTTGATCGGTATTATTGTTAAATTTTGTCTATAGGAATTTTTATACAAATATTGAGAATTAATTTGTAAACTTAAAAAATTTAAAGATCTACTTAAATTATTAAAATATTAAAGAAAGTTTCTCAAGTTGATCATCTCTTTTTGAGGCGTCAGGGGGCACTTGGTTTGCAGAGGACAATAGAAATAAAAATTAGAATAAATATAATCAGGAATAAGAATGAATATAATTGTTATAATTATGATAGCTAGTTAAAATGAATGAATGATTACCATTACTATTAATGGTGGTTAGTTCATTAAAAATGTTGAAAAATAAAATTTTGTCAAAGTTTTGTTTTATGTCAATTTTTAAATATATTTTAATTGATTATATTTAATTTATGCACTTTATTTATAATGACATAATATTTAAAACAAAGTATATTGCGATATTTCCTCTGCAATAGCTCTTGAAGAAAAAAACACTCTGTATTTTCTTACATCAACGTATCATTAATTACATAATATCTTTAAAATATTATACAATTCATTGAGATAACCATAATATCTACTATTCTATTACTATAGTAAAATCAAGTAATATAATTTACATTCCTTTTATAATGCAACAATGTTATATTTTAAGTAATTAATGAATAATATTTTAATTAATTACATTGTAATTAACTCATTAATGAATTATATTTTAATAAATTAATTACATTTTAATGTTTTAATGATATTTTATCTTAATTAATTAATTAATTATATTTTAATTAAAAAATTAGTGTTTGCATGAATCAAAACCATTTCTTCCACATATAGAGGGTACAGATTATTATTTAAAGCTGGGATATGAAAAAACTATTCAATCATCATCACACCCAGTTCGAAGTCTCAAAATAAAGCGAAATCTGGAGAAATATGATAATACACAGCTTTACCCTTATACAATAGAGAGGTTGTTTCCTATAGACCTGCATGCAGGTGTAACAATAAACTATTCAATCAATCGTAATAAATAACCGACTATTACTATTTATTATTCATTCCTTTCTCTTTATTTTATTCTTATATTCCCTTTAACCAATTATCCCATTAGTCTTCCAATTTTAGGCTTTTCCTATGGATAATTCGTGTCATTTACCCTAATTAAATGCAATGAATGTATTAGATGATATTAATTGCACATCCTTTGTTCATAGACCGTAAAAAGGTTGACAATAGATGGTTTCTTTTTCTGAAAGGGAGCGGTCAAAAGACTCAATAACTTGAAAAAAGTATCAAATCCACTTTTAGTTTAGCCATCAAAAATTGAAAGTTGATGTGTATATGACGATAATCCTTTGCATAGATCAATCAGACATGCAAAACAAAGCTCACTATCGGCCACTATGGACCCACAATCTCTATCAAGCTGAAAGAGAATAATTGAAGGTTAGAAATGTTTGGTAATTCCTGTGCTTAATCACCAAAATTTGACCGCTTGTTCATGCTCTACGTGTACTGCCCGTTTCTCCACGTCCTAGATCTCTGCAGCTGATAAATTTTTTTAATCTAAACTAAATTCAAAACTTTTCCCACTTGTTTCTTTATTTTCTGTATTAAATCCAGTTCTTCTCATTCTTCCACAATCTTGTCTCCTTGGGCCTTTGAGTTGCTTTCCATTACGCATTGGGGTCTTTCAAAGGGTCGACCTTTGCTATAAGTACAGAGTTTAAGCAGACCATTCTCGACTGGGTTAGTTCTGTTTCGGGGTCGTCTTCTAGTGATAGTATAATGCGGATTTTCGTCTTGATGTCGTAGTCTAACTTTCATTATGCAAATGGGTAAAAAAGCCTCAAAAGATGGTTAACTATTCTGGGTTTTTGACGTTACCTTCCGGGTCGTTTTCAGAATTATACTTTTAATGCTTTTTGATGGTTAAACATGGATATACTCAACCTAAAACGGTTCTCTTTTCTGGGATTTCTTTGTTTTAGATCCTGAGTTTAGGAATCGGAGTTATTTCCTTCCTTTGTAAGAAAAGTTGGAGTTTTGGAGAAAGTAGTTCACAAAAGTTACAAGTTTCGGTTTCAAATTTCAATGGTCTTGCGTTGGATTGTCTGTTTGTGATATGTAAAGTTTCTTCCGGTGATGTCCTTTTAGAACATTGAGTAGGTATTTGTATATCCTGTTGCCAAATGGTCACTTTCTACGTGTCATTGAGTGAGTTCTAGGGCTTTCAATACTTTCTTATTCGATGTTTGCAATTTAGCCAGAGTTGGGTAGTGATTCCATAGATCTGAGGTGTAGTGTGGAGTTTAATCAAACGACTGTACTTATGAGAAGATATGAGCTCTCTTCCTTTTCACCATTGCTTTTTACCTTGTATTCTGTGTACTTGGTAAGGTAACTAAGCGGTGGTGGGTGATCCTCGGAGAGTCTGGTTCCATCGATAAGACCGTAAAAGAGAGACAGAGAGACAAAGAGATTTCAGAAAATACAAAGTTTGGATTTGGTTTGGTACTTAAGGATGGGGCATTCAGCAGCTGTGTGGGACTGCAGAGCAGCCATTGAGTTTACGAAGGACTGGAATGGTATTGACCAAGTGGTTCTTCGAAACTCACGAGGCGCTTCTGCTCGGGTGAGTTTCTCTTTTGAATCTTTCTTTCCATTTGGGAATTGTTTATCTTCAAGTAATGAACTTCTTAAATTCCACTGACAGCTTCTTGGAGGATTGGTTAAACTGGGTTTTATAGGTATGCTTTGTTGTTGATTATTGGCTTTGGTGACCAAACAGGTGAGCTTGCATGGTGGGCAAGTGGTTTCATGGAGGAACGAGCAAGGGGAAGAGCTTCTTTTCACAAGTAGTAAGGTTGTTTGATTGGAATGAAGAGTGTAATGAATTTCACCGTTACATTAATGAATCTAAAGTTATCTATACTTGGTAGGCAATCTTTAAGCACCCAAAAGCAATACGTGGAGGAATACCAATCTGTTTCCCCCAGGTAATTGAGAGTTATTGTTTATAAGCTATGAGTACTAAGTCTGAACAAGTTTTATTGATGCAAACTAATCCATTGCTTGTGAAGTTTGGAAACTGTGGATCACTAGAGCAGCATGGTTTTGCTAGGAACAAGATTTGGGTAATTGATGATAACCCACCTCCTTTACCCCCAAATGATTTCAACGGAAAATCATTTGTCAACCTATTGCTTAAACCATCTGATGAAGATCTTAAATGCTGGCCTCATAGGTAATGCAATTCGGTGCTTTAAATTCCCTTTTGTAAGATTTCAATTACTGATTACTGCATTATGATGATTCAACCTTGGTAATTCCTTTCATTTTTGACTAACTTGTGTATATATGCTATTTCAAGTTTGATCGGGATTAATGATTGAATCGATTCGTAGCTATAGAATCCTTAATGGAAATTTCTTGTTTCTGGAAGTTCTAAGGAGCTCTTATGTTCTGGGGTGTTGTTTGCTGGCTTTTTCCTCGGTTGGAAACACCGCAATTGTCTGTGAGAACTAAATTAGGTTGTCAAAAGTGTTTCCTTTAGCTGGTCAAATGCCATATAAACTTGATTTTCTTAGTTCTGGTCTTGCAATTAGATTAAAGTCTCAATGAATTATTACTTTTCTCTTTCCTTTTTTCAGTTTTGAGTTACGTCTTCGAGTATCACTAGCAGCCAATGGTGATTTGTCACTGATATCAAGAGTTCGGAATATCAATGGCAGATCATTTAGTTTCTCATTTGCATATCACGCACACTTGTCAGTTTCTGACATAAGGTATGAAAGTGTAAGTTTTTTTGAATCTTTAACTCATGGTTCACCAGTCACCTTCTTCTGATACTTGCAATAATTGGATTTGTGTGTTTGTGTTGTTACCTCAGTGAAGTGAGGATAGAAGGACTAGAGACACTGGACTATCTTGACAACCTCTGCCAAAGAGAACGGTTCACAGAACAAGGAGATGCCTTAACTTTCGAATCTGAGGTAAAAGCTGTTGTGGTCTTATTTTTCAGTTGGTTCTGGAGCCACTGGACTCTTAACTAGTAAGGCTTTCCATCGACGTGTCCCATATGGCCGCTTCTACTTAGAGTATTGTTTCCCTTAATCAATCTTTTACCAGTTGACCCCGTGCCGCAGGTTGATCGAATTTACCTAGGTTCACCAAATGTCGTTGCGGTACTTGATCACGAAAGGAAACGCACATATGTTGTGAAAAAGGAAGGGCTGCCTGACGTCGGTAAGCTGGAACGTGCATACATGCTCATCAGACCCCTTTTCGTTTATATATCATTCTTAGCATTCCTTTTATGCATGCATGCAGTGGTGTGGAATCCTTGGGAAAAGAAGTCAAAAGCTATGACCGATTTTGGCGATGATGAGTACAAACAGATGCTATGTGTGGATGGATCCGCCATCGAGAAACCGGTAACCTTGAAGCCTGGAGAAGAATGGACAGGACGCTTGGAACTCTGTGTTGTGCCTTCCAGTTTCTGCAGCGAACACTTGGATCTTCAGAGAGGTGGTCTTTGAAGAGGATGGTTTTGTCAAATGTAAATGTTCTTCAAACTTTGAGCTGGAAATTTGAATCCATGCTGGCTTTTAGTTTGTAGTGATGCGAAACCTGTGTTTCTGGGCAGGTGTACTACTATGGCCTATTTTTTTAACAAATGGCTGTCTTTAAGCTTTCTGGGCAATATGAACATCGTACTTATATTACAAGACAAGATCGAGTGTAGATATCCTACTTATATTACAAGTTCTGTATCCAATTTTCGAAAAGAGCCTTTGCCCTTTTTTTAATGAAGATGAAATGTGAAGTTGGGACT
>JANIJH010000004.1:5257910-5279173 GCA_024520975.1 Erythroxylum areolatum
CTGTTTATCTCGCCTCGTCCCGTCAAACAAAATTCTAGAGGTCCAAACTCCAAGCTTAAGGAAAAGGCATTTCCCATAAATACTCCCTTTTAGAATAAAGTTCAATAAATTGAACAAAGCTTCAAAATTGATTTGTCCATGGGCTTTTGACCCTATTGGTTGGAACCGAATATAAGGTATGCCAAGCAAATGCAGAAACACATTTCATCATAATCACTGTGCCATTGCCTTCTATTCCATACTATCAAGTTTCTATTCATACTAAGGACTCACTTAGAAACTTTTAATTGTAGTTAAAGATAATAATTATAAAAATTGAGGCAATTACATATTTTCAGGAATTTGTAAATGTATATAAATTATACCTTTATAAATATCAATATTTTAAAATCCAAACTGAACGTAAATTGGTAAGACAAGAGGTTTAAGATTTAAAACGTTCAACCGGTATTATATCGTTATAAAATTGGTTCAAAATGATAAATTTAAAAATTTTAAATTATGATTGAAAGAGATTGTTCTTATCTATAAAATAATTTGAAGCTTAATTGAAAAAAATAAATGAATACTAATTTATTTATTTTGGTTTATAAAAACTTATTAATTGACAAAAATTAAACATTTAATTAATCAAATGATCGATTTTTAATAACAAAAATTATTAAAATAAATCAAATCGAATAGTTAAACGGTTCAAAATTTTTACGATTTAACTAGTCGAATCGATTAAATTTTTTAACGCATGATAAATATACATTAAAAAAAAGAAGCTTTTCCTATTCAGAAATAGCATTTTTAACTTCATTCTTCGGTTGAGTGACCAAAATGGTTATTGAGATTAATGTCTTGCTTGTATTAGTGTCACATTACCAAACTTGGTGACAAGTTCACTCCTCCTTGGATTCAGGAATAGACAATTCATCTAATCACAAGTACAACGTGTACATATTGATTCCCGCAGCCCTCAGATTCCAACCTTGCTTGTGCTTTTGGCCATCTCCTTATCTATCTACTATATTGGATACCTTTATTTGCAGTCCTGTCTTCATCAAAGTGGTTGGACTCGGGACTCTTGCATGGTATATATACCATTTACAGTCTAAGCAAAGCATACTGTTGGATAGGTTTTTGGGAGGATAATAAGTATTTTTTATTATAATTTTTTTTAAAAAAATTTTATTTAATAGATATAACATTTTTTCGCAGCTAAAATACATTTTTTTAAGAAGTTTAAATTTGAAACTTTTAAAAAAACCTTTCAGATGACTTTTTCAGGTAGATTTTTAAATCAATTAATGAGTCTATTTTTATTTTCTTTTATTCTTATATTTTATACATAATTCTTACAATTCCTACAAACTCATCTTCGCGTTTATCTTGCAAATCTATTATTTGGCCTTTTTAAATATATTTTAATTTTTTTTACTTATGTTATAATCTATATAAAAGATTTAGTTAGATATATTTTCATTTATGTTTCATATGGTTTAAAATTATATAATAATAATTAATATATTGTACTTTATATATTGTTTAATATATTTTAAATAATATTTATATGCATAAATAATTTTTATTACAAAATAAAATCTAATTAAAATTAAAAGTATTTTTATTTTTATATTGCCAAACAATCTATTGTATGAAGCTCTTTAAAAAAATTCTTTTTTAAATAACAGTCAAACAGTTAACTAACTTCTTAGAAAATTTATTTTCATAAAATATTTACAAAAAAGTCTCTATTAATAAAAATACTGATATACTTAGAATTTATAATTTATAAAATCTTATTAAAACGCTATATCTAAAATAATTAGTACAGGGTGCTTCTTTAGTTTACACGTGTTTATAAATTATAAATACATACCGCCAGACATTGTTCGGTTAATCTCATACGCGTGAATCTCGTAAGTTTTTGTTTCTGCCTATACTCTACCACCTCAAAGCTTCCATAAGAGACAATAACACCATTTATCTCCCTATCTACAATATCACTTTATCCTCATCATCTGTTTTGTTCATCAAGATTTTATCATAAGGCTCCAATGAAACCAAAGTTGTCTATCTTTTTTCTGGGATCGGACAGTAGATCTCTGCTTGTAGATCACCAAATCTCTGCCATTTTCAGTTCCTTGTACCGGCGAGAATTTTCCTTCTTGGCCTGTTTTTCTTGAATTTCCTTGTACGTTGTCACCTCTCCTGGTAAGCTTGTTCAAATCATCCTCATTCGTTCTTGATCTTCCAAACCCAGATTTCACTACAATCAATGCTTAGATATGTAACTTTTTGAAAATTCTGAGGTAATTTCAAGTTTTTTGGAAAGCAGAGGCAAGAGTTGAAACTCGAAATGGAGAAACCTAAAGAAGTTCTTCCAAAGCCACCTGGATACAACTCGAAAATGGAGAAACCTATACAAGTTCTTGAAAAACCACCTGGATACAACTCGAAAATGGAGAAACCTATACAAGTTCTTCAGAAACCACCTGGATACAACTCGAAAACGGAGAAACCTATACAAGTTCTTCAAAAAACACCTGGATACAAGGATCCGATCAATAATTCCCGACAAAACCCCAAACTGCCGCCTAGAAAACCCATCCTCCCGACGTCATACCAGCCGAGGAAGAAACGCGCAGGATGCTGTCGTATTTGCTGCTGCTTATCTTGCATCCTTTTGATCGTCATCGTCTTCGCAGTTCTGGTCGCCAGTGGTTTCTTCTACGTATGGACTGATCCAAAACTCCCCGTTTTTCACGTCCTCTCATTCAACTTCCCAACTTTCAAAGTCACGAAGCAACCGGACGGCGCGTACCTGAATGCAGCGACGGTGACGCGTGTGGAGGTAAAGAATCCGAACACCAACATAAGAATCCGCTACGGTCAGTCCAACGTCCACATCACCGTCGGGAAAACGGAGGATATTGAGATGGGCACTGCACAGTTGCCGGGGTTCACTCAGGGGACGAAGAACACGACGAGTTTGAAGATCGAAACGCGTGTGACTAACGAGTTGATCGAAGGAGCTGGGTGGAAGCTTATGGATCAGTTTAGGAGGAAGAGTCTGGTTGTTAACGTCGAAGTGAAGACTAAGTTTGGAATAAGTGTTGGAGGTCTGGAGACTGAAATGACCGATGTTCAAGTGCTCTGTGAAGGCATGACGTTGAAGGAAATTGAAGATAGTCAGCTCCCCAAGTGTCACGTTAAAGCGCTCAGATGGTAAGTGCTCAGGTCTTCTTGTTTGCTTTAGTGTTGCCTCTTTGACATGATTTGCTAGATTCGGTTACTGCACACATCGTTGAGATATTTTCTAATGCCAATTCAGCCGTCCTAATTGGTTTTTGACTGAATTCAAGATTGAACATTCAATTTGTTTTCAATTCAGTTTTGTTTTTGATTCCAGGCTCAACTTGGCGTAGTAAGCTATACAACCAATGCGAGCGGCATTCACAAGTAACTATCTGTATCTAAACATGATTGTTGTTTATGTTAAAAGTTTGCACGGTGTCTGGCAGCGTAGAAATTGAGGAAGATATTGGATTGAAAAGATGTAGATTAAGACCAACATGCTTCCTCACCAAAATTCTTTGCTTGTAATGATGCATTTAAGAAGGACCTTCTTACTGTTTTGTGGTTTGGTTGTTGGTCAAAATTTTGAAATACATAATCCCGGGTGCAAGCGAGTTGTTAAAGGGTTTTTCTGACTTAAATAAGGTCGTAAGTTTAAATTCCTCTTATGTATACAGCCGTTTAAAATTTAAGGTTAGAACTTTGTCTCCTACAAAGGATCTATTTGACTCGAGTGGAAGATTAGTCTAAAAATAGATGACTTAAAAGTGTCTTCCTATAATTGAGACTCTTTTAAAATAGCTTGTAAGTAATCAAAAATATTTTTTTTAATTACATCCTAGAGTGACAATTGGGCTTGGATCATACTCAAGTTGATCAAATTTTGGGTCAATTTTTTTTTAAAAATTCAAGCTCAACATTCAATCTTTATAAATAAAACAACGACAACTTCAATTTATTGAAAACAACATTATTTTATATTTTTGATTAAAAATAATTAAGCTTATTATCTCGTATTCGATCCCAATTTGAACAATTGTCATCTTATTATACCCTAACTTTAATGGTTTTAAAAATATGTAAACAAATATTTATTGTTATTTATAATATTAACATTGTTAAAATGATAATAATTTAAATACAATTAAGATTTTGGGAATTTTTAATGATTCCATAGTAAATTTATTAGACGTTAAAATGTATAAATTATTTTTCATATTTTATTTAAGGTTTATTAAGTATTATTTTACTACGAATAGTAATAATAATTTATTTAAACAGTGTGTAAATACTATATGTCTTTCGTTTATTTGTCTTTCTCTGTTTTGAATAAGTGTGCTGTGGTTGGGCTGTAATATAGGATTCTTGGATGCCTGACGGAAATGACAGGTCGCCATACTTGCTTAAATAGCAAACTGTGAAGAGAGTGATGTCTGATGTGAGGTGTAACTTAACATTTTTTTTTTTAATAGGTGGTGACTCACAGGCCACTATAATATTAATTACTTTTTTTTATTTAAAATAAGTATCATTTTAGAGAGATATATATTTAATAAGGAAGTTAATAAAATATTTAATATACCCTTATTAATTACATGTTAAATTGCCTTGAAAAAATAATATGTATAATTAGGATCTAAGAAAAATTAAAGGGTAATTTTAAAAATAAAATTATAAATATGCATGAAAAATCGTGAACGACACTTATTTTGAATAATTAAAATTTATCTAAAACAACACTTATTTTAGATAAGAGAGAGTATAATCTTATTAAATTAAGATATGCCATTTTTATATTTTAACTCGTTCAAAAAAACTATGATATGATATTTAAAATATCTCAATGGGTCAGACCCGATTGATCGGGCCCTAGGCTCGAATTTTTTTTATAAATCCGATTCTAGAGTTGAGTTTGTTAAAATACGGAGTCTCAAAAAGTATAATTCATAGTCTTACTATTAACTAACTGAGAGAATATTTAAAAAATATATATATGCACACTCTTTTTAGTTTCCCGATTAAAATTGAACCAACTTATATGATTCATATTTTAAATTTACGTTAACAATTTTTTTTGATAATTTAGTTTATATAGTTTTAGAAGTCCCATATTTTATAAAATAAATACACTTTCTTCTTACTAATTTTTAATTAAATTGACATAAGGTATTTTGATTTATGCCCATATCAGTTATATCTAATTCTTTTTACAACAACAACAATGCGTGCTTGTGCAAAATATGACATGTGTAGAGTCTTTTTAACAATTATAATAACTTTTTATAAAAATCACCTTATTTTTATAAAAGAATTCATAATCGCTACTTTCTAAATGTGTATTAGGTAAATCTTTGAATTGATATAATAATCTATAAATTATGTCAATTAAATACTTCATACTAAATAAGTGCTATATGATAAGTTCAATCAAGAAAGTGTGAATAGAAAAAAATCATTTTTTTTTTGGCTTTTTTAGAGATCACGTTAATTATAGAAGATGTTCAAGTCTTTTACGTTAGAATATGTGGCTTTAAGTCACGACATAGAAGATGGACACAAGCTGTCTACTCATTGATTGAAATTATCCATTCCAACTAAGTCACAGCCAGCTTGTGCATGACATGTACGGTTCTCAATCTAATGCATCAGGCTGTTTATTTGATAAGAACAGGTGAAACAGTTACCATTCGTTTCTTAGGAGTTCACATTTGACTTTTAATTTTGAGTTTAAACATTTTAAGCAAGCAATTAAAGGATCATATTGTCGGGTTGAACTGGAAGTGAACTCAACAGTGGCCATCAAGCTCATCTCATCCTCGACAAGCCATTCCATAATTCATAATCCTATCGTTTAAGATGTCTACGAGCTGTTCACGCAAAATTGAATGATTGTGCATCGTCATATTTATCGTGAAAGCAACAGATGTATAAACTGACTAACGACATATGTTGAACATTTGCTGTCAGCATCTTTTATTTTGATCTTTCACCCATTAAATATTACGTACTCCTTTTAGAGGATATGTCAGCAACCAATTTCGAATTATATGAGATCCTCCGGCGAAGCGAGAGTCAAAATCAAAGACAGGCGCCAATCAGACGGGGAATCAGTTGAAGCGATCACAGCCGTTCATCATCACGTCCATCTCTCTTAATCACAGAGGGAACAAACTAGAGAGCGAGAGATGAGCGGTTAGAGAATCACAATTTGGTGGGACCCAAACGGAGACGAAAGTTACTTTGATTTCACAATTGCATGCACACACCCACACATATCCTTCTCTCTCTCTTAAATGATAACAATAATAATTATAAAACTAATTTTTTTTCTTCTTCACCTTTTCTCCTTTGTATAATTCGTCAAGCTGCTACTATTTCACCCCCTCTCTCTCTCTTTCTACAGCTTTCTTTCTCTCTCCGAATCGGGGGCGATTCTTAGAGGCTTGTCCATGGCTTCGAAGCGGATCTTGAAGGAGCTCAAGGATCTCCAGAAGGATCCTCCTACTTCTTGCAGCGCTGGTTCGTTGGTTTCTTGTTTCCTTTAATTTGATATTTGCAACAAATTTTACAAGTTCTCTGCGCTCGATCTGCATTTTATGTTGTTTTCTATGTCGTTTTCATGCCTGGATCGTGGTTTTCGTTACGAACATGTGCTAACTTTTGACTTTTATTAGGCCGTTCGTTAAATCTGAGCTGTTCTCATTATCCCTTGTCCAAATCTTGACGTTCCATTACTTTGTAACATATAATCGAAAATCGTCGTGTTCAATTGCGTTGACTTGTGTCACCATCAGGTTTTTCTTTTTTTCCTTTTCTTTGGGCTTTGATTTGGTATCACTTCTTATTCTGCACTTTGATTTTGTTGAAAAATCTTTCGTTTCCGATTCCTTTACTGGTTTCTGCTACGGATTTAGAGTATATCTCGTGGGCTATGTTTATATTTTAGATTTTTCATACAGTTGAAACAATAAAATATATAGGAATTAAGATGATTATTCCCTTGTGGTTCTTCACAGCATTGCTTTCCGATATGGATGTAGTTATTGTGCCAGGTAAGTGTTTGTTGTTTTCCTTACGTGTCTGCTACTGAAGAGAAATGTTTTCTTGTCTGAATTAAAGTAGCATATATCTATAGATAGATAGATAGATAGTTTCCTGTTTATGCTTGACAACTAAGGTATATATTCTAACTTGCATATGCCCTGGCAAGGAACTTATAATCAGTTACGCTAGTTGTCGATGTAACCTGTCTTGAAATTGTTTTTTACAGATTTTGTTTGGAGTCCCTATTGATCTTTTTCCTATGTGGGTGAATTTCATGTCCTAATGCATCTGCTTGTTCGTGTCATGTTTCCTGCTGCTTTGCGCTTTTAATTGTCAAGGGCGGCTTATGTGTCTTTCCACTTAATATATCTGTTGCAATGGAACTTCTAGTTAATTTTCCAATCTACATTGTTTTTGTTGATTGAGATGTTTAATTGTTTTCACCTGTTGTTTAGCATGTTTTTGCCACAACAACTTATTTCTTATCTTGGTTTTGAAGTATACTCCAAATTGTTAGAGTATCTTATATTGACTTAACATAAAAATGTTAAAGGGTTTATAAGTGGTAAGGGTCAACTATCCAAATGACTAGTTCTAGTCATTTTAACAATGGTTGACCCAAGCTCAATTTTTTTTAGTGGACTCTAAACTCTGCTTATATCAAAAATTCTAATACAAATGGGTATAATTTGGTTTGAATATACACTTTTGGTTATTGACTCAAGATTCATATTCTGTAACTTGATATATTAGAATAACTTTAGTCATTTCTCTTACCTAAAAGAAGATTCAGTTCTGAAGTGAGCAAAAGATATTCTTCGTTTAATCTATTCCTTGTGGAATGCCCTTTTTGTATTTTTACAGGTCCTGTAGCGGAGGACATGTTTCACTGGCAGGCAACAATTATGGGTCCCGCTGACAGTCCTTATGCTGGCGGAGTGTTTCTAGTTACCATTCACTTCCCTCCTGACTATCCTTTTAAGCCACCAAAGGTAATATCGTCCAATTCTTTCCTCTGCATCTTTCTTCTTTGGGGAATATGGATTACTT
This sequence comes from Erythroxylum areolatum, assembly GCA_024520975.1. Classification (NCBI taxonomy): domain Eukaryota; kingdom Viridiplantae; phylum Streptophyta; class Magnoliopsida; order Malpighiales; family Erythroxylaceae; genus Erythroxylum; species Erythroxylum areolatum. The sequence goes on from JANIJH010000004.1 coordinate 5,266,071, forward strand.
CTTTCATGACACTGTTTTCTTTTTCACGTTGTCTTCCTGCATCCATCACTGCAATCAATTATCATGTCTTAACAACACAACCTTCATCAGAGACATCTCCTACTTTTATAAACTATGCTCTTTAAGCTTCAAGGCTAAAAAAGTACAAGATATATTTTTTGAAAGAGGTTCTAGTGAATAAATTTCACATCTCTGATGTTACTATGAGAAATAAATTTCACATCTCTGATGTTACTATGTAATATCATAGAGAATCACCCCATATGATTATTATGAAAGTATAGAATTTAACGAACTCTAGATGTTAAATGATTGTTTATAATTCTATTGTTTTTGTTTGATGCTTCATTTAGACTGTAAATCTATGAATTTTGTGAACATGAAGGAAAATTTAGTTAATAAGATTTTCTGTGGATTATGGTATTTATTGCTTTTCCTTAGTGGGAACCTCTTTCTGTCTCTTGCAGGTCGCATTTAGGACCAAAGTTTTCCACCCAAATATCAACAGTAATGGCAGCATTTGCCTCGACATCCTAAAGGAACAGTGGAGCCCTGCCTTGACCATTTCAAAGGTTCTTACCTTTTTGCTCCTTCTTAGTTCTTACCCCCTAATGTATAAGATGGAGTATAAAAGCATGTCCATGCAGAATCGCGGCGTTGCACGTTAAATTAGAACGATGTTCAAATAGGGTTATTTAGTGTGCCAAAGTTGAGAAATGAGGAGTTCCTTAAAATCTTTGGTCCGTAACCTTTCCTAAAGTGTTTGTGAATCATCCGTCTTTTTCTTGTGACCCATGATTACTTACCCTTAGCAGTCTTTTAACAAAATCCAGGATATTTGACATGCGTCTCATTTGACTATTACCCCAACCTGTTCTGAAAATACCCGGGTAAAGTCCTCCTATTGACAACAGACGGAATGGTAACTCTGGCTGCCTTCCTAATACCTGGGTAAGTCTTCCCATTGACAACAGACGGAACGGTAAACTCTGGCTGCCTTCTTGTAGCACAGAGACGACAATGGGCCAGGTCCAGCCAGGTCTGATTCTGTTCCAAAGTCTGAAAAGACCTGAGCCTGGATCAAAACCTGGTCAGATCAGTTTTTATCTGTTGGTTTCAAGTCGAGTCTAACTTAAAATTTTGTACCAACTCTAATTTAGTGGAATCTTTGTATAATCGGCAATCATTATCATAATGCACGATGATTTTATACCTTATATCCTGTAAACCATTGCTGTTTTTTAAGTTGGTGGGAAGGGCTATGGTTGTTGTGTTGCAGGTGTTACTCTCAATATGTTCCCTCTTGACGGATCCAAACCCAGATGATCCATTGGTTCCAGAAATTGCCCATATGTACAAGACAGACAGGTCCAAGTACGAGGCAACTGCCAGGAGCTGGACCCAGAAGTACGCCATGGGTTAGTCTGCCTCTCGGGGCCGTTAAGAAGGCCTCGTTCATTTCTAATTTATGTAAAATTTGATGTGTGATGAGCCTGCCGTGGATAAGTCAAGTTCAATTTATACAATGCCTCCTAGAAAACGAACATGTTGTTAGGTTGTTTGTATGAAAACTTGTTCTTGTACTGTCTAAGACATGTGGTTGATGTTTAATATTACATTTGGTTCACGGTCGTAATCGAATGTACTCGAGTTTAATTGATGAGGTCTCTTTCTATTCCTGGTCAATCAGTTTTTTTAATTTACGTTGGAAAGCTTTCCTCTTCTTATGTCGGGATTGAATTCTATACTTCCTTTTTTTCTTTTTTACTCTTCCATGTTTCTTGCTTCTGTTAGGTCACTTGTATATGTGCTGGACCCTTGCTTACTTGTCACTCCATTTATTTAATCTCTTAAAATCTAGACTAAGCATTTTTCTTGATATTTTACCATTAAATTAAATTTTACATGTCAGAGGGCATATGGGGATAGCATTACCAAAGATACTTGGCATTATTATCACGTAAATTGAAAAAGACTCTTTTTGTTGTGACTTCTAGGCTCGTGAAATATTTTACCATAAGCTGCATCATAAATTTCTAACATATATACCAATCAAGTGATTTGTATAATATATTTTATATGAGATCAACGATAAACAAAAATTAACTATAGTTTATATTTTAAGTATGCCAGCCAAGACATAAGCACTTCTCTTTTGTATGGTATCAATTCTCAAGACCTGCTTTTTAGAAATTTAAATTGTATAACTTAGACTTCAAATTAGATCTATAATTTAAGACTTTTTGATGCACATCATACTTTTGAAGAAGCAAGTGTAGGATATAATTGTCTTTCTTTGTGACAGATAGAATTGTTCTAGAATCAATTAGAGAGAGAATACTCATAAAGAGAATATAAAACCCACAATATGCTTTAAATTAAATTATAAATTACTAGAACATAATTTTATTTAATTTTAATCTAATTTTTAATGAAATTATTATGTGATTTATTGTTAAATACATGATAAAACATATAATTCTTCTAATATAATTACTATTAAATTTTATGAAAATGATTTGACACAAGTATTTTAGTATTAACTTAATTAATATTATAAAGCACTTTAATACACTTTAAGCATTTTTATTGATATATTACCATTAAATTATATTTTACATGGGCTACTCTTAGTCGAGCGCATACGGGGATAGCATTATCAAAGATACGTGGCGTCATTATCACGTAAATTGAAGAAGGCTCCTTTTGCTGTGACTTTTAAGCTCGTGAAATATTTCACCAATAAACTGCGTCATTAATTTCTAACCTGTTTACCAGTCAAGTGATTTATATAATATATTTTATAAGAGATCAACGATAAACAAAAATTAACTATAGTTTATATTTTAAGTATGCTAACTAAGACATAAGAACTTCTCTTTGGTATGGTATCAATTCCCAAAACCTGCTTTATAGAAATTTAAATTTAAATCGTATAACTTAAATTTCAAACAAAATATATAGTTCAAGACTTTTTGATACACATTATACTTTTGAAGAAGCAAGTGCAGGGTCTAATTGTCGTTCTCTCTGACGGTGACTTTGATACACATCATAGATCATACTTTTGAAGAAGCAAGTTTAGGTATAATTGTATAATTGTCTTTTTTTGTGAAGGTGACTGCATTATTCTATAATCAAGTAGAGAGAGAATACTCATAAAGAAGTCACACAATATAAAACACACAATATTAAATTATAAATTACCAGAACGTAGTTTTATTTAATTTTTAATCAAATTTTTTATAAAATTATTATGTGATTTATTGTTAAATACATGATAAAACATATAATTCTTCTAATGTAATTACTATTAAATTTTATGAAAATAATTTGACACAAGTATTTTAGTATTAACTTAATTAATATTATAAAGCACTTTGATACACTTTAAATCATAATAATTAAAATAAGTTAATCAAATAAGATATTTATAGTTTTTGTTGTAATAGTATTAAACTTTAATGATTTGCCATCGATTTTAATTAGACGGTCAAAGAAAACTGACATGTCTGTGACAGAATCATATCACCGTTGTTTTGTTGGCTGCACCAAGAAATACACAAACAACAGTCCCTTGTCGTCCACACGTGCCTTAATATACCCCATTAAAAGAGCAAACTCCGCCTCCCCCTCATGACTCTCACCGCCCTTATCAACTGGCTTGAGGGAAAAAAGAGAGGGCCGTGTAGGACACGCGGATGCAATTGGTTGGCGCGTGATAACAGACCATGAAACGCAGGAACGAGCGCTTTAACCGGGCCAACAATGCCACGTGCCGATCACTGAACAGTCGCATCGGTGATTGGGCCAACCGTTTGAGATCACTGGTGGCGGCCGGGATATGCGGCTGTAACCATCAAAAGGGTTTAAGTCGCTATTAATTACTAACTAATTAACAACCTAATTGAGATTTGGGCTTTTATTGGAGAAGGAATTGAATGAGAATGTCCAAAAGTTCCCAAAAAGAAAATAAAAAAGTTAAGAAGATGGGTTTAGGATTCGTTCTGCTATAAAACGACTGTTCTATGCCATTTCAGTCTTCCCTGCAAGTGAAACTCACTCTTCTCTTCTTGCTCTCTATTTGTTTTCTCTCTTTGCTGTCACCAAAATCTCCTCTCAATCTTCTGTGTTTTTCCTTTGAACTCTCATTAGTTTGCCCTTTGTCTTTTCCTTAACATTTCTTCTCTCCTTCAACGCACTGCGTTTCCTAAAAGTTAAATCCTTCTCGGAAATTTTTGTTTCTTTAATGGTTTTTGATCGAAACCCATTTTGTTTCAGTTCATTTTAGCCCAGTTCAGAATGAGTTCCTCTTCATTGAAGTACACGGAGCACTGGAATGTTACTAATAAGCTTGTTAGGTGTTGCGACTCAAAAGCCACGAGAATCGTTCGCATATCAGTAACTGACGGTGATGCGACGGACTCGTCCGCCGACGAGGGGGACGAGAAAATGGGTCATCATCGGAGAGTCAAAAAGCACGTTAACGAGATCAGAATGGAGGACTGTGCGAAATACGTGAGTGACGGAGCAAGTGAAAAGCCGTTGCAGAAACAGAGAGCGAAGAAAAACTCTTCTAGAGAACAGAGTTATTATCCGGAGGGAAAAAAGTATCGCGGCGTACGTCAACGGAGATGGGGACGGTGGGCCGCCGAGATCAGGGACCCGTTGAGGCGAACCCGGGTTTGGTTAGGAACGTTTGACACGGCGGAGGAAGCTGCGGTGGTTTATGACCAAGCCGCCATTCGCCTTAGGGGACCTAATGCTGTCACTAATTTTGCAAAACCACCGGTGAGAACTCAAATCCCAGAAGTTGATATGGTTACAACAATTTCTGGGTATGATTCCGGTAAAGACTCTCACAGTCTCTGTTCTCCGGTGTCTGTGCTTAGATTCCAATCCACCGAAGAAGCTGGAGCTGAGTCACAGCCCCCGGAGGCTGACTTTACAAAACCTGTTCCAGAAGTGAAAGAAAGAGTTTTTACTTCTATCCAGCACCTGAAAGGGGAGAATTTTGAAGAAGAATTAAAGGAAGTTGATGGCTGGAGATCGGCTCAGTTGGTGACTGAAGGTTCCAGTTCGTTGGACCACGACTGTTTAATCTTGGAACCTTGGTGCCTAGAACAATTTCTGGATTTACAAACTCCAAAACCACTTTTCCAGGACGAGTTTATAATGGAAGAAGATCTAACCGATACTTCAGTGCACTACGATGGAGATTTTGGTTCATGTACGTGGGAGGACATCGGTGATTATTATAGCGTTTAAGCTCTAAGCTTACTTAATTAAAAGCCCTAGATGGCCAGAAAAATCTATGGTATGATGTTGATTGATTTAGATGGTAAATTCCGAGTGGAGTTTTGGATACTTTGTCTAGTTAAATCTTGTTTTCTGTGTTTAGTGTGTAAAATCTTAGCTTTATGTTTGTATCTAGGCATTATTTCTACGTTTATTAAGGATTAATGGGTTGACACATGAGGGAGATATCTTTTTTGTCTACTATGAGTGGCTGACTCAAAAAGATTGCCAAGTTGCTAAACTCGTTTTGCATGTTCAACGGTTTGCCACCTTAGGCCTTTCAGGACCATACGCTCGTTACTGCGTTGTTAAAGTCTAGACCAATGACCATGCTCTAGTGTTTTGCCTTTCCTTCGCAAGTATACAAATCTTTGTTCTGTTTTAAGAGATACGCTATAGTATCTTTGATTTTTCAGATTTAACATGCTTGCAACGACGACGTTCCCAATCCCAAGTAAAGGCAAACAAACACTTGTGTTTTCTAAACAAGCGTAAGAAATGGTATAGGCGCCTATGCAAGTGTTTGAAGTTTGGTCCCGCTTACGTCCATTGCGAAACTACGTTCCCTTTCAATGGAAATTTCTGGTCTGTCCAAGGCACTAGAGACCATGAAAAGTCTTTACACAAAACACTTATTGGGAAAGGGAAGGAGACTAGGAGGCTAGACTAGTGTAGGCCTTTGGCTTTATGGGTAGTTTCAGTACATGCTCGCCAGCTTTGCGGTCGTGAATTCCTGGCAATGGCATGCTTGGGCCAGTGGGGTTGTCCTTCAACTGTCCCCTCCCCCCTGGGTCAAAGATTTCGAAAAGCCGAGTTCGCAGGTTTTACATTTATGGAATTTAATTTAAGCAAATTTCATATTGCTCAAATAGCTTGAAAACGATTTGTCAACAGGACAGGACAGACCACCGGCGAAACCTTCAGGTAAAAACAAAACGAGTCTCGTGTCAGACCCACTTGCAAAGTGTAATTCGGTTAACAAAATTAACCCTACTTGAGGTACTGGAGCTGTGAAAATGACAGGCTTCACACCATTAGAGAACTGCAGAGCATTTTGGTCCCCCCAACTAATCACAAGATATATATGTTTTTGATTGCTGATCAGAACCAGAGAATGCATTTGGTTTGGCGTTGGCACTAACATTTCTCCTGTGGAAACCTGGAGGCTGGAGCAGCAGCAGCTGAGTTGTTTCTGTTGTTGCATGTTAAAAATGAAGGCAATGACTTGTTTGTGAAGGACCTAACCATTACCAGGTTGCATGAATCTGTAGCTTAATTTGACATGAGATTAGCACATCAAAACCACACATATATTTACATGTTAGTTATTTATTATTTATTTCTTTTTTCCTATAATTTCTTTATTAATTACGAATAAGATTGTATATTACTAAATCTCATAAAATTTAACATGTCAGTAAAATTTATATTGAATACTATTGTTGTAATAGTATATCATCATCATCGGCATAACAAGTCTGAAATCTTGCAATAAAGTGGAGTCTAAATAAAGTGATACACTGAAATATCCGAACCCTGTGATCAAGCTATTAGAAAAGAGTTCATAAACAAACGATCCACACTAAGAAAGACAAGTTAAACTGTAATAATTGTAATTTTGTTAAAGTGACTAAACAGAGACTAGACTACTACGGGACTGAGGCGGCTAAGGTGAGTATTTAGCACGCGCTTGAAATGAGCGTCTCATGTGAATCCAGAGCGCCACAAAGTCGTCCGCACGGCATGTAGCGAATAGAGGCTGTACCACAACTTGAGCTGTGCAAGGTAGTTACTGGATTGATTTGGTGGTTCGTTATCAAATCAATATCGTCCTTTTCTTTATTTGTCTTATTTTATTTTTTAATAATAAGATAACTTGTTATATAAAATAATGTATTTAATTTAAAGCAAAACGATAGTGCTAATTTAAATAAAATTTTAAAAAAATGAAAAAATAAAATTTTTATTTGTGATAAATATACATGAAAAGTATTTTTAATGCATTTTAAAATAAATGTTGTAATATTATATTTATTTATTTATTTTTAGTAAATATGTAGTGAAATAAAAATATATTAGATTATTCAACTAATTTTAAACAATATATATTTTATTTTATTTTATTAAATAACAAATTTCATAAGTGACATTATTATCTTATGTACTAGCCACGTAGAGATGATAATAAATTAATTTATGGATCCAAATTTAGGTGTTTTTAATCGATAGACTCAGACTCAAATCAATCTGATATTTAATCCTTCCGAACAAAATGTCGTTTTATTTAGGAGAGTTAGTTTCAGGTAAGCCTGAGTTTGGACAGCCTAGGTCGGATTCAATTGAAAAAAGATATTTTATATTTTTAATTTTTAAAAAATATTTGATTAATCCCTATTTCAATATGTTATGAAATTTAACAGGAAAAGGTTGGAACATGGTAACCGTATTAGAGGATTTCATTTGGATATCGTGGAAATTGATGGTTGGGATGGAAGATGAGTAGTATAGGGTAAGTAGGATCTAGGCTGTCACAATGTCCCTGGAAATGGCGGGAACAACAGACAACAGAGGAACAAGGAAAGGCCATTCACGATGTTGTCCTTTCCCACCTACTCGCGTCATGTCACACTCCAGAGAATCGAAGAGAGAGTCTTTAAAAGGGTATGTTTTTTTTTTGAAACGTTAAAAGGGTATGTTTTGGTCGAGGTATAGTTATGCAATAGAAGACATTTTAATATTATTTTATTGTTTATAAAGAGAATTTATAATAAAATAAAAACGTAAGAAAATAAAAAAATAATTTTATATCATATCTCATTTTATAAAAACTTCATATTTGAAAGGTTTACGATAGAACATAAAACGATAAACAAATTTATACTATATTATATTATAAATCATTTATTCAAACAATATTTCACTATATTATATTATAAAATTTATATTCTTTTCAAATAATAATTTTTAATATTACTCCTATTTATAATCTATTCCGTTTCATTATATTAAAAATCTTATTTCTAATACCTAAATTTTTCGTGGTACACAATCTTGGTGGGCTCATTCTCCATTATGCTCTTGCCTTTTGCGTTTGCTTCCTTTTTATTCTTTTACATAACACCAAAAAAACAAAGAGCCGTAACCATTTAAACTACTACCATCTTGGGAGTTTGGAAGACCCTTTTTTTAATTTGTCCGTAATGTTATAATTTTGTATTAAAGAAATTTTGTAATTATTTATAAATTATGCAATTTAAATAATATATTGACCTAACTATAATTTAATAATAAAGTAAATTTATCTTATATTTATAAATTTTGTACACAACTTTTCTTTTAATCTTGTAATCTTCTAATCATAAAAAAGTAATCTTACTGGTTACTCGATGGCTCACTTTTTTGTTAAAAAAAATAAAAAGTAGATATTAACTTGACGGTTAAGGGACTAATATATGGTAATTAGATTTTCTTTTTATACTACCAATCTTTTAAAAATAAAAGATGGTTGTTTATATTCTTTTGTATCAGTCTGTGTCTGAGACCATCTATTTATTTATTAATATTTAATAAATAGATTAATAATTTCGGACACAAGGTAACACACGAATATGAAACAAAAAAATTGATCCTTTTTTTTTAATACGAAGCTGATAGAATTTTTGTCCCAGGACTTGTTCTTTTGTGAAGTTTCAATCAATCTAAATTATTTGATATAGTGAGCTCCTTCTTTGTTCTAATTCCTACACATCAACCTGTGACTTTGATATCATCCCCCTTCAGGTTCGATTCTCAGGTTTCGTATCATCTAAACGCTCTCTCACGGAACATTTTGACGTAGCAACTTAGATTGGGCCGAACCCGATCTCTTTAGTTCAACGAAAAGATGGAGCCCGATTAGGATGGTATGCCATCCCCCAACCAAAAGCAGACGTGACATATAAAATAATCTTTACTTTAGTTGGTGAAGAGGAGTCTGGTAGCATAATAGAATATTTCCAGCAACATCGCTAAGTTGCGGCTTTAGCGTCGAAATGACCGGATTGGATATGGACCAGCTTAATCTGAATCAGCTAGGAATTGACTTAAAGCTATGTTGGATAGGATTATCTGGTTTGATGAACCAACAACACCTAACAACTAGGGCCCTTGAATTTCTATTTTCTACCCTACCTTTTCGTCCTTTTCCTTCTCAACAAAACAAGTTCCAGCATTTCTTCTTTGTAATCTTTTGACAGAAACTCAGGGCCTTGTTATTATTGTTATTGTTCTTTTGTCATGGGGGCATAGACATTCTTTTCATTTGCCCATGTGAAATCTTGTAAACTTTCAATTCTTTAACTAACCATTTTTTAATTAGTTTTACAAAATTTTGAGTCATGGACACAGTCTTTTTTGTAAAGTATAAAGAAAGGATAAAGTAAAATTGATAACTCTTACAAAGTAATTATTGGGTCAGTATAAACTTGAATCTACACACACTTAACTTCTGGTAAAGAAGAGAAGTTGGTATTGATTGGCTCACCAACTTTTCTGACAATAGGAAGAATTGGGATTGATCTCGTAATCATTTAACAACTTGGGGACTTGGGAATATCTAAAAATATTTCTATTTGGTTGGATGAACATACAAAGTGATGATGGTTAGTGTTCTTCAGGCAATGATCATTCCTTTTGATGCGTGGCCATGGCTGATACACCGGTGCATGTGATAATCTCCAACTTGAGTGGCATGCCCCAGCTGAATTTTTAGTAAGCCAACAGAACATCACCTCAAGAAAAGGGAAAAGGAAGAGTTTTGTTATAGAGTAGAATAGAGGACTGCCCTTCATTCCAAATGGTCTTGTGAACAAGGACCAAAAAGCTTCCATAAAGCAGAGATGGGAATGATAATAAACTCTAAAAGAAGCCACTTTTGATTGGTGGGTTGGTTCTCTTTAATGGAGTTAACAAGGGAACTTCAGGATCTCATCGATCGAGCGTGGGTTGTATATGGTAAGCTCACTGACGAAATCAGAAAAAGCAACAAGTTGTGCAGATTCAGTCGTCACTATAATGGCATCGCGGGGACCCAATTTGATGAAAAACATAGAATGCTTGCCATTAGAGATTCATTGAGAGAGGTTGTGGAAGCGCTCATGCTTTTGCAGGTACTTCATTTCCTTTCTTTCTCTCTTCCTGTTGCAATTTAACCTAAATCCATGGAAAATAGCTTCCAAGAATAGAGTTTTGGTTAATCATAACTCTCCATACAAAAACTGTTGCGTAGAGATTGAAGTCATGGCAGGAAATAGACAGACACACAGCACTTGCTCGTTTCGAAGAAAGCAGGTGTAATCTCCTGAGAAAAGTAACTCAATATCAAGGAAGAGAACTTGAGCTGGTAAAAGAGCTTAGAACACATTTTAATGGCAGGAAGAGTATTGTTTATGACTCGAATCTCACGGACAAAGTGAAAAACAAGGCCAAAGAAGGACAGAAGAAAACATCCAGTTTTCTGATTTCCCACATCAAAACGTTACTCATGCCGTGGAAGTGGCGAAAAGCCGTACGGATTGCAGCGAAGTTGATACTGTTATCTGCAACTATTTCTCATGTCAGGCAACAGAAATTCAGTTCAAGAAGTCTCCTCACAAGAGCAGACACGCAAACAAAAGACGATGTAATAAGAGTCTCTAAAACAACCTTACATGTTAGTTATGGTAGAGGATGAACCTGAGTTTTTCATCTGTTCTTTCTTCTGGTAGTGGTTAGATTTCGAGCAGATTGATATGAGAAATTGGTCGAGTCAACTGGACCGTTCCAGATTTGCAGCATAAAAAAAGGTCCAAGCTCAATAGAAGCCGAATCAATTCTACCCAACCATTAACCTGAGGTCCGATGGGGTTGCGTCAGGTTGGCCGAACCTGTACTTATTTGCCAAGCTTGCCATGACAATTGATTTATCCAAATTTAGGTTCAAATCCAACAAAATATATTTTATTACTCTCAAATTCAATTGAATTTGAAGTTAACTATCCTAAATCTAAATCTTACACATAATTTAATTAATTCAAATTTTATGGTAAGTTTAAATCTAACACAAAATTTAATTAATTTAAACTTTATTTATTAATTAAAGTATGAAATATTAATCATTAGTCTTTGTTTCTATTATTGTATCTCACTCATTTTACTGAAAGGGTTATACCATATTCTAACCTGAATTTTATTTTATGTTTTTAAATTTTAAAATTATTTTATATGTATATATTTGAGTATAATAATTTTTAGACATTTTACTAGGAATAACCTGTAATACGCAACGGTACTTTAATTACGTATCCCCCGATCGAACGTGAAAGGATAAGAAGCAAAGAAATGTGGAAATATGTTATTTCAGTCTCGGTAACTTCAAATGAGCTTTCTGAAGCCGAAATGAGCACGAATTCACTGCCGCCTTCACGAGAACTCTTCTCTGAGATGCGGGCAAAATTTTTCTACAGTTTTTTAAAAACGTAAGCTCTCTTAACGAGTTAGAGAATCCTTATACTTACGATTGATTATATGAGCAACTGGAGGAGATTTTAACTTTTATATATAGCTTCCATGTAACATCCCGTTACCGATGGGATGGGCATATTTGGTAATTTGGTATGGGTTAGGTTCATGCATTTGTTTTTTGGCATGATCATGCATTATTTTAGCCTCTATCTATATTTTGATAATTGGTAATTATTGCACTAGCATATGCAGGTACATGCATGTATGACATTCCCGGTATGATTGGGTAAATTGGAAATTCTGTGATTATTGTATAGATTGAGCTTTGAAAATTTAATTGGAGTGAAAAAGGAGATCTAGGAGTTTGATATATGGAATTGGAGTGTATGATTTTGTGTTTTCTAATTTTGAGAATGTTTAGGAATTTTTCTGAAATTTTCGGAATATTGAGTCCGGACCGGAAAAATGAATAAATGACTGATTAATTTGATTTCTGGTCCCGAAATTAATTGTCCAATGGCACGGAAAGATTAGCGTTATGATTTTAGGATTTATTGCTTAGAGCCATTGGAATTTGGGAGAATTTAGCATAAGAAATTAGATTTAGGCTGTTTGGAGTGGTCTTGTGGCAATTAGAGTTGCTAAACAAGCCTTTAGACATTTAAATTATTTTGTATATAAACCCTTTAGTTTTGAATTGCTTTTGAAGGAAAGACCATTTGCTTTTCTTCTTCTCCTTCTTCGTGATCTCCTTGCTTGCTTGATTCTTCCATTTTCTTCTTGTTAAATTGCTTCCTTCTCCACCTTAAACCCTTCCCTTAGCTTGGTGTTGAAGAAGTTGATTATGGGTTTGTTTTTGGGTGATAGCCGTGGGTGTGTGAGAGTTTAAAGGGTTGGAGTTTTCGGAAGATTTCAAGGTTTAAAACAAAGGCACAAGTGGAGCGTCGATCCTTCGACGTGGCTGAGACTTCCCAGCATTAGCTCGGAAGTTTAGAGGTAAGTAACCTAGTTGGTTCCTCATTCTTTGTGTGTTTAAATTATGCACTTATGCCATGCGGAAGTAATGGAGGGTTTATGTGATTGATTTGGATTGATTTCGGACCATAGGTGTCCGAAATATCGGTAACTTGTTATTGAAGTATTATGTGTATAAATTGTATTACTTGGTGCTAATGTGATTGGGGCATGTGATATTATGTTATGAAGTGATTGATACTAAATTGAAACATATGCATTTCATGCATAAAGGCATGATCAGATAATGATAGTTGTGACCGGAGCAGCCAACGTATTTCAGAGCTTAAAGCTCAACGCAACAGGGCCTC
>JANIJH010000004.1:5312058-5330918 GCA_024520975.1 Erythroxylum areolatum
GCCCGTTAGGTGGTCCTCCGCCTATATTTTGTGGTGGCCGGGAAAGAGACTCCATTCCTCCACCACTCATTGTCTCGCCTGAAACTGTTAAATAACTTCTTGTTCAGGTTTCAGAATTGCAAGGAGGAGCGAGTGACACGCTTTTATAGAAGAGTAGACGTACAAAGGGCATTGAGGGTATATTCTGAAGCAACACTGTCGAGGTAAAATATTGGAAGTAACACTACAACACCGTTTCACGAAGTGCATAAAACCTGTTGATTGAAGTGGTTAGAGTGCATTGATGGTCTCGAAAATATCCTTCGACAAACGGGGACCTCGCACATTTCTCATTGAAAAAGTAGCAGGCTTAATACTTTATAGTTAACAGTTAGAGAATTAGTCTCGATTAGATACATCAGAGTGAGTTGTTTCCCTTCTTTTGCTTCATGGACAGCACTAGCCGGCTTGTGCCGGGTTTCTCGCATTGGTTTTAGCTTCCACGTAAAGTCTTTCTTGCACCGAAAGGACGTGAACAGTCTGATTCGCTTAATAATTACTCAACTTTGAGATTTCCAAAAGAGTTCTCGTCAAATAACTTACGAGAAAGACAACTCCACAATGACCTATTTAATGCAACCATAAGCAGTTGTTCGTCCAACACCAGATGTCCACTCATTGCTTCCATGATTAATCACACAGCTGCAGTGGTATCATTATTGAGGCAGGCACTTGTGTGCTAGGACCGTGTTCAACGACGGCCACTGCATTATTGGCACAAACTTGGTCTATTAACTTGTCATGAAGGGCATGAACAATTTCAGAATAATTTAGACCACAAACTTCTGTAGTCCACTTATGGCTGTCGGTAGGAACATCCAACTCCAACCTCCAGACCGCCAAATATTGGCAAACAAGATTTTGATGTTTGCATCAATCTTATAGAATTGTCTTGTGTACAGAACACTTACGCCTCTTGTTGCCATTCTATCTCCACTTACAATAGGTGAATCAGTCAATCTAACAATGAACATAATCCAATTAAGTATTTTGTGTTATATTCAGGTAATCTCTGATGGACACAAGACATACAACGGTTTCTTTTAATGCACATTCAAGATTGGAGCTTAGACAGGGGCAGAACTAAAGCAAACACGGCCGGAAGAGAGAAAAGGATTGACATAGACTACTCTGGATGCATTATTTGATATTTTGGAACTGATGATCATTGAATTTTCTTGCGTTGTTTCTGTGATCATTCTACAATTTACCTGTTACATATCCATCCGTCAAAATTCTGTATGTGCACCACAAATTAGCATCACCAACATCAAAAGTGATTGAAAAGAATACATCGACACATAGATTTACAATTTCTGATAAAGATGACACGTTATGAAGCGGTTCTGCGATCAGTGGAAACATCAATGACACTCTCAGGAATTGTTTTTTGATCTGTTTTCACAGTTATAGGCAAATCTACAAGCGTGGCTGGAGGCGCAAAATACATGTGTAGCGACATCATGCAAACAATAATCCCCAAGAAAAGCTGGACAACCACAAGAACAAGTGTTACACATACCATACAACATATAGAAATTCAAACCAAGGCCTTAGATACTTATAAAAGAATGCCATAGGGGCATCAACACTTAATGGTCAATCAACTAGATTTAAAATTCACCCGAAAATAAAAACTTAACAAGCTTCCTCTAGCTACGCAACACCGTGTCAGATTGCAATATCATCAGTTTTGGGCAAAGAAGATAGATATGTTGTATCTATTTGGTAAATGAGACAGGGGTGTACTGAGGAAGGAAGCAAAAAGAAAGGGAAACCATGCAACACAAACTTCAAATCATGAAAGGTTACCTGCAATGTAGGTCTGAAATGGAAAAGAAACACTGACAGAATCATTGTAAGTAGCATTGCCATAGATGTCGAGTACACCTGCAGTAGAAATAGGCCATAAAGAACCTTTAAGTGTTTTCATACAAAAAGAAAGAAAGAAAGAAAGAAAAGAATCAGGAGGCAGCAATATACAGAAAAGAACAACTTCCAGTTAAAATAAAAATAGGAAAACAGAAACTGAAAATCGTATCTGACATTCATAGATGAAATATCGTCGGGCATACAAAGCCCAAAACAAAAATAAACAAGAGTAATAGGAAATACCTTGACAATATTGTCGGCATATTTCATTAACCATGAAACTAAAAGACCAGAACATCCAAGATTCAACACCACCAGCCAAGTTGTGATACTATATCCATTAAAAAGGCGTTGCCACCATGGTCCATTCTCAAACCCACTTCTAAAATCATCCAACACAAGCCGAGCCATATTGAAAATTGCCCCAAACCTGAACGAGAAACATCCAATCCTGAATTTTTGACTTGTATTTCAAACTACTCATGAAAACTGATATGCTTTTCATAATTTAAAAAAAAAAACAGCTGGAAGAAAAAGAATACATACGTGTATAATTGTACATTCTGCCAATATAAACTATCGTTATTCTTCTTCATCAGGAATTCTGTATAAACGCCAGCAAGTGCTGAGAGACAAGCAGACAAAATACCTAACATGTATCCCTGAATAGGTGCTGAGAAAAGGGAGTCACATGAAGCTTCTCCGCAGCCTTTTACCTTTACCAAAAGACAGTAGAAAAGTACTTCCAATGTTAGGGGCCATAATGAAACAGAGGATCTACCCTCAAAATATGTCCCATGGACGAAGGTTTACAGTAAAGAGAAAAGAATATAAGAAATATAATAAAGATACTATTTAAATCATTGAAGACTAATACCTACCTAATTTATTCTTGTATACGTATCATGTAAAGCATTTCCAATATAGTATAAGAGCAAGAGAACCAATGGTTGAATACGTCCTTTTACAACACTTAATAATTGCAATTTTATAGCTAAGTTCCACGCTCTAATTGGTGAAGACCGCTTTTTTACTTTACCCAGGTTGTTTAGCATTTTGATACTTCAAATTCTATGCATTATCCGTACAATATATCACGTCAACCCACTTTCTAGCTTTTCTTAGTCTTCCACATTGCAGACTTACCAATTCCAACAAACTTAACCAGCATTTCAGTCTCAGATTCACTATGTTAACGTCATTCCCAACTTTTTTACATACTCATTGGTATGCTCTGCCATTTGGAGTGACTTTTAATAGCAAATATAAGGACAGACAAAGAACTAGTAAATGGTTTATAAAGCTTTCTAATCGACCTCCATTGACTCAATTGGATAGACTTTATTCACGTTAATCATCCAAGATTTGATGGAGTAACTAACCATGAAAGCAAAAACCCATTGCATCAAGATATGAAACCAGGTAAAAAAAAAAAACTAAGTAAATAAAATTCGTTCAAAGTCAGAACCTGGCTAGTGGTCGTTCCTACAGCCAATAGAACAATCGCCATCCATTGCAAATTGGAAAGCTTCCTCTTCAGAAACATCCTAAAATAGAAAACAAACAATTTCATTCACTACACATTAGATCCAACCCCACCAAAGAAACCACATTAAAAAAACATGAAATTAAAGTAACTGAAAAAAAAAACCTGAATAATATTCCAGTAGTGACGATCTTAAGATTGCCCATAATCTGGTAAGTGGAGGCGTCCACATAGATAAGAGTAGCAAATTGTACGTTATTGTGGATCAAGTAAATGATAGAGGGTATCGGAAACAACCGCACACTCTTCCAATCGGTGGTCATTTTCGGAGGAGGCGATCTCCGGCACTCCCTCCATAGAAGAAAACTAGACACTAAAAGCTGAAACATTCAATATCAGTCACAGGGCTGGCCGCAAGCAGTTCAATAAAATGAATTCCAAAATTGAATTACCTTAAATACTTCAGCTAAAAAGGGGATGGTGGCATAGTCGTACTTGTATCTCCCGTGGGTTTGTGAGAGAGTGGTTAAGATCCCCTGAAGAGAGTGGGTCGGTGTTGAGATTTAGGGATTAACGATAAGGGAAGAGAAGGCATTAGGGTTTACCTGTGAACTGGTGAGAACAGTGAGAAGCGAAGCAACAATGTACCACCGCATTTCATCCAATTCTCCCAGCAACAATGAGTTTTCGGTAGGGAGGGATTTCAGAGCAACCGGTGCACTCCCCACACGCAACGTTTTGACCCTATCTTGAGACGACACCGTTGACGGTCAGATTCTGATTTGTAGCTCTAGCTATCACTGTCTGAAATTGGGCTTGGATAATTTCTGCCTTTTAGAACCAGTCTAGCTGAGCCCGGGAAATTTCGCAAAGTACATGAAGTATTTGGTCAATGTGCTAATGAATTGTGGACTAGTGTAAAGTGTTTGCAATTTTTGTTAGCCCTATTTCGACCACTCAAATTAGAGATAGCAACTAGACTGGAGCCAAAAATTTGGACTAGCTCATTAGAGACGAGAACTGGGTCTAAGCTAGCTCGAAGTCAATAGGATAGGATTGAGTTGACTAGGCCTCGGTCTCCAATTTCTTAAAGAAATTAGGCCTCAAACTTAGCTCTAGTTTTGGTTACCCAAGCTTGGCCCGGCCTGGCCCGATGCCTGACTCTTGTATGCAAAAAAACATCACTTTTGACATTTTTAAATTTTACAAAAAGTTGGAAAAAATTTGGACTAGTTCATTAGAGATGACAACTGGGTCTAAACTAGCTCGAAGTCAATAGGATAAGATTGAGTTGACTAGGCCTCGGTCTCCAATTTCCTAAAGAAATTGGGCCTCAAACCTAGCTCTAGCTTTGGCTACCCAAGTTTGGCCTGGCCCTGCTCGATGCCTGACCCTTGTATGCAAAAAAAACATCACTTTGGCATTTTTAAATTTTACAAAAAGTTGGGGCTAGACTGAGTCAAGCTCTGACTCAGCTGGGTTGTTCGAGCTCGACCAGGCGTGGGACAAAACCCGACCCATTATCATCCCTAAAATTGATCAGATTTTGAGCTAAAATTAAACTTTTTTCTAATTTTTAGATTTAAAATGAATTTAAAATTTGAATTATTCAACTTATCCCGACGCAAAACTCGAATATATTAAATAAAATAATATTATTTTGAGTAAACAACTTTATTTTTAAATTTTAAATTAAAAATAATTAAATTTAACTCAAATTCGATCAAGCTTTATACAAACTTGAACCCAGCCTGACTCAGTATCAACCATATTCAAGTTCTCTTGTCTTTGCATATATTCATTGCATTAATTAGCTAATAAGGTCAATAATTAACAAGATATTTATTATTATCACTCCACTCCTCTTGATGACTTAGATGGTTAATACTTTCCTCTCATTCTTAGGGATAACAATAGGTCGGGTCATGTTTAGGATGTGCTTGGTCTGACCTAGTCCGACTTGTCTACACTTTTTTTTAATAAAAAATTTGGCAAAACAATGTTGTTTTGCATCTTCCCTTTAGGCTACGTAGTCTTGGCCCGTGACCTGGTCAACTCAAGCCAAAGTTACGCCGGACCGGGCCAAGCCTGTCTTGCCTACTCATTCTTACGTTATTCTCAACCTTCAAATAAATGACAATTTTGAACTATATTTTTATAGTAATAAAACATTAAATACATCAAACCAACTTTTCTTTTAAGGTTAGACATAATATTTATATTTATTTAATGTTAAATACATTACATCCTTTTGTAGTTTTTTTACTTTAGTCTTAAAATTTTAAATTACATTTTATAAGTATTTTAAAATAAAGCATTAAAATTAAAACAATATCATTTTATTTAAATTAATTGTTGGCTTAAATGGTAAAGAGAGAACATAATAGCCTCCATTAAGGCTATATAAGGAGGCATATGATTAAGGTTTTAAATATCCCAAAATTTGTTTCTCATAACTTTGTGTACTAATTTTTGGTGTGGATTGTGAGATCTTCCTCTTATGATTTTTGTTTTCTATAGTGGAAAAATTTTCTATTCTTGCCCGTGGTTTTTCCTCATATTCGTTAAGAGGTTTTTAATGTTAAATCTTGTGTGTCCTTTTTTTTTCTCAATTTCTTTTATTGGTGTGTTTACTCTATCCAAGTGGAGCCCATCTCCTATCAGTGGTATCAGAGCTCAATGGTTGCCTAAGTATGCTCTGTGGTTACAGCATAGTTTGATCTTCCACGTCAAAAAATAAGTTTTTCTTTGATGTTCTTGCGGATTAAAGGTAGTTCTATTCTTACGTTCTTGTTGTCATTTTTTGGGCATTTTTCACTAGTATTTGAGTTGATTGATTGCATGTCTAGAAAAAGTTTTGTCTAAGGAGATTGGGTTTTAAATGGGACCATTTGTGACCCCTCTAGCCTTTCCTGGGAACTTTCCTTGTGTAATACAGTCTTATTCCATACTAAGTGAAGGTAACTCGAGGTAGTTTCCCTTTTTGTAACATGAGAGAGTGAGAATCAATCCTTGTGATAGAAGCAAAGTCGACCAAATTTGATGTTACAAAGTTTAACGAGACAAAGTTCTCGTTATGGAAATTGAAGACAATGGCAGTATTAGTAAAAGTTAACTGCTTGGAGGCCATCGGTGCTAGGCTAGAAGATTTCACAGATGACATCAAATGCAAACAAATGGATGCCTTGGCCATGTCAGATTTGCATCTTGGACTATCAAATGATATCTTGCAAGGTGTAGAGGAAAAGAAAACAATAAAGGAGATATAAGATCATCTCATAAAGTTATATGAAGCTAAGTCTCTTCACAACAAAATTTTTCTGAAGAGGAGACTTTACACACTCTGAATGTCTTAATCTACTTTAGTAACAGAGCATATCAATACTCTGACATCTCTATGCTCTCAACTTTCAAAGTTGGGACATATTGTAAATCCAACTGAACGTGCAGAGATTCTACTTCAAAGTCTTCCAAATTCATATGATCAACCCATCATTAATTTAACCAACAATATCATCACATATACTTTGGTATTTGATGATGTTGCTGCTTCGGTTCTTGAAAAAGAAAGTATATGCATCAACAAGGAAGAAACGCTGACAAGTTCGCATCAAACAGAAGCCTTATTGATTACGAGAGGACGGTTAATGGAGTGTGATTCCACTGGGAGCCACAAACAAGGAATGTCAAAGTCCATAAGTAAGAAAAATCTTAAGTGTTACAATTATGGCAAGAGATGACACTTTAAAAGTGAATGTCAATTCAGGAAAGGTGGAGATAAGCCCTCTGAAGCATCAACTTCTCATGAATGTGTTGCTAATGGAGATATCTTATACAGTGAAGTAGCAATGGTGTTCAAGGATAGAGTAGAGCTCACTGATGCTTGGATAACAGATTCAGGAGCAACATGGCATTTGACTCATTGTAGAGATTGGTTTAACACTTATAAATCTATCTCTATAAGATCTGTGTACATGGCAAATGACTATGTCTTAGAGATTGCTGGATAAACCATCAAGTTGAAGATGTATAATGCTACAATTTGATAGCATCTCTTTAAGATAAGATGATATCCTCGTGAATTAAAAGACAAATAAGGAAGAGAATTCAGTAGGGTGATTGAATTAATATGTGATATTTCTTGTTCCCTCTTGGTTGGATCACAGTCCTATTTATAGTAAATGTCCTAAAACAACTAAATAACAAAATATCTTTAAATAAGGCAACTAAGCCACAAAAAACTCCTAGAGGAAACAAACTCCTCTTTTATTGGCAACTAATACTAGAATAATGAAGTAACAACGAAAACAATGAAAACGACGAAGACTACTTTCTAAGGTAACCAAAGACCACGTTTTCATGCGCCCACCAACAACTCCAGCCTTCTACCTTCTCACGTATGACTCCATGCATCCCTATCAGTTTTCCCCTCCTTCAAAATTCCCTTGTCCTCAAGGGAAAAGAAAGCTAGATAAGTCTTCTTAAAGCGCCTCAAGTCTTCCCAAGTCGCATCTTCTGGGGGTGCACCCTACCACTTAACAATGACTTATTCCCAAGCTCTATATTTTTCTTTCTAGACAGTGCGTTGATTGAGGACAACTTCAGGGGTTGGAGTAACTGAAGACTCAGAAGAAGATGATGGCAACTGTGGAGAAGTTGTAGAGATAACTCGAAGGTGCTTATTGAGCTAACTTACGTGAATAACGTCATGTATGCGTAAGCCTTCGGGCAATTCCAATTTATAAGCCACTGGTCCCACGCGAGCAAAAATGCGAAATGGCCCATAAAAATGTGGTGATAGCTTCATGGAAGATAGGAAGGCGACGAAAGTTTTTCGGTAAGGTTGGAGTTTAAGATATACATAGTCTCCCACGTTATACTCCACATCTCGACGATGACGATCAGCTAAGTTTTTCATTCGGTCTTGTTCTTGAAGCAAAGTTAGTTTTAGCTCCCTCAATATAACATCACGATCCCGTAAATAGGAGTCTACTATATCTGCCCTTGTTGTACCCGACATGTGCCTTAACAATGATGGCGGAGGAGTTCCATACACTACTTGGAATGGAGACAGTTTGGTAATGGAGTGGGTGGCTGTGTTGTAGTTGTACTCTGCCCATGGAAGCCAATCTTTCTAGCTGCTTAGTTGGTCTCCGGTGAAGCATCTTAAGTACTGTTCCAAGGTTCTATTGACGACTTCTGTCTGTCCGTCACTTTGCGGATGATAACTCGAGCCCATGTTAAGTTGGGTTCCTTGAAGTCTAAACAGAGTTTTCCAGAAGGTGCTCACAAATATAGGGTCACGGTCAGTGACGATGGAAGCTGGTATGCCAAGGAGTCACACTATATTTTCCACAAATGCTTTTGCAACCCTAACGGCAGTGTATGGATGGGCTAGAGGAATGAAGTGAGCATATTTGGAGAGTCGGTCGACTACAACCATAATCACCTGACTTCATTGTGAGGTAGGCAGCCCCTCAATAAAGTCCATAGAAATATCACACTAAATCTCGTTGGGTATAGGCAATGGTTGCAGCAATCTGGAGGGTGCCATGTGTTCGGCCTTGTTGCATTGGCAGACATCACAGTTTCTGATGTATGAGCGTATAGATTGCCTCATCCCATCCCATGTGAAATTAGTCCGTATCCGACCCAATGTTTTGTAGAACCCAAAATATCTCCCAGTAGGAGTTTCATGTAACTCGGACAGTATGATTGGAATAATGGAAGAATCGGGCTTAAGAAGTACCTAGTCATGTACAAACCAAACTCCTCCTCTCTTCTTAGCATCCTTGTTCGTTCCAAGTTGATGGTAGTACGAGTCCTATTCACACTCATGCTGCAGCAGCTCCCACCATACTGCCTATGGACTAGAGATGGCCATGAATGATACTTCAACCTTTTGAAACAGTGCATCTGCAGCATTGTTTGAACTTCCTTACTTATACTCGATTTTATATTCATAACCAAGTAACTTTGGCAGCCATCTAGCCTGTGCTTCTGTGACTATTCGTTGTTCCAAGAGGAATTTCAAACTCTTATGATCTGTGCGGACCACAAAAGAATTTCCCAACAAGTACGGTCGCCAGTTACGACTTTCACAATGGTGAGCATTTCCTTCTTATAGGTGGAGAGCTTCAATGACACACCCTTGAGACTTTCACTAAAATAAGCAATCGGTTGCTTTCCCTGCATGACAATAGCTCCAATGCCGGTACCGCTAGCTTCACAATCAATAATAAAGGGTTGTTCAAAGTCAGGTAGATGTAGGACCGGTGCACAGGTGACAGCATCCTTGAGTTGTTAGAAGGCAGCTTCAGTTTCATCTGTCCATTTAAACCCCTCCTTGCCCATTAGTTTATTAAGAGGGGCAGCAATAACTCCAAATCTCTGGATAAATTTCTGGTTATACCGGGCAAGACCCAAGAATCCTTGGACTTCACAAGTAGTTTTGGGTGTCGGCCATTCTCGGACGGCTTGGATATTTGTTAGATCTGGTCCCATGCCATTTGCAGAGATGATGTGCCCTAAGTAATGAATTTCTTTTACCCCAAATATGCATTTTTCCTCATTTGGAAAGAGTCGGTTCTTGTTTAGTATTTCCAGAACAATTTGGACATGATCTTCCCATGTCTTGGAATAGACGAAGATGACATCGAAGAAGATGAGAACGAATTGGCAGAGGTAGGGACGAAACACATCATTCATGGGCTTCAAAAAGTGGACGACGCATTTGTTTGGCCAAACGGCATCACGACGAACTCATAATGTCCTTCATGAGTACAAAAGGCAGTCTTGTGAATGTCAGCTTCATCAACGCGTATCTGATGATACCCAGCCTTCAAGTCAAACTTCGAGAAATACTGAGCTCCGAAGAGTTCATCCATGAGTTCGTCAATGACTGATATAGGGAACTTGTCTTTTACAGTAATGGAAATGAGGGCTCGGTAATAAATACAAAAATGCCAATCGCCATTGGATTTATGTATTAGTAGCACAGGTGATGAGAATGGACTAGTGCTAGGTCGGATTAGTCCTGATGAAAGTAATTCCTATACCTGCTTTTCAATTTCAGATTTTTGATAATGTGGGTAACGATATGGTCACACATTCACAGGTGTAGCATTAGGAATCAATAGGATACGATGATCATGACTTCATTTAGGTGGTAAAGTGGTTGGAATTTTAAAGACTGTTGGTATTGCGATAAGAGTTGTTTCAAATCAGTTGGGATTTGTGGGATAGGATCAGAGTGAAATTCGGTGGATATCAATTGGATGAAGAATCTCATTCCTTGTATACTATTGCTACAAAACTAATTCATTTCCTTAGGAGTCAAAGCTTCTAAGTCACATTGTTGTAAGTCATGAAAAATGTGTTGCCTTCCTTTTATTGTAAAGGACATAGTGAGTTGTCCATAATCTGTAAGAATTGGGTCCAGAGTTGCTAGCCACTGGACACTGAGAACAACAGGACAGGTTGCCTCCGAAAGAACAAAATAATCAACTTCGATCAAACAATTCAAGATCATCATTCGCACTCCTTTGCAAATCTCAGCACAATCTACTCGTTGCTGACTGGCCACCATTACTTGAAATCGTCGGTGGGTATCTACGGGTAAGCCGAATCTTGCTGCAATCTTTTGTTCAATAAAATTATGCATACTACCTCCATCAATGAGTACCACAAGCTCTTTGTTATTAATCCGACCCTTGACTCGAAGAGTTTGGGGATGTTGAATCCTAGTTATGGCATGGAAAGATATTTCGAGCAAGAGCCCCTTTGTCTCTAAGGATTCATCAAACACGGATTGAAACTCAAGATCCTCACCTGTCTCCTCTTCTTGCCCAGCGGTTTCACCAATCATGAATAGTTGTGGCTTCACGCACCGGTATCTCAGGGTGAATTTTTCGTCACAATAAAAACAGAGACCCTTCTCTCGTCTATCTTTTGCCTCCTGAGTTGAGAGCCTTCGGAAAGTCGGGATGTTATTTCTTTGGGCCGGAGCGGCACCAATGATGCCAAGAGTTGAGAAATTAGAGTTTTTCGAAAGAGGCGTACTAACCTTTGGTAGAATCCGTCCACTTCTTTAGAACTAGTTTTTCTCTTCAACAGTCTGGGCTACACTGATGACGTCTGTGAGAGATCACGGTTTAAGAAATTTTACTTCCAAGCGGATATCGATTACGAATCCTGCCATGAAGCAACTAACCAAGTAGGACTCAGGCAGCCCCTCCACCTTATGAGAAAGTTGTTCAAATGCTCGTTAGAATTCTTCCACCATTGATGTTTGCTTTAATAGAGTTAAAGCTTCAGCTGGGTCGTCATATTCAGTCCATCCAAACCGTTTTAATACGGCCTTGGTGAATTCCTTCCAAGTGAGGGGTCCTCGAAATTTGGTGAACCAACGAGACCACTTGAGGACAATTCCATCTAGATGAAAAGAAGATAGGGACACTTGACGTTCCTCCTCGACCTCATGGTGAAGGCTCAGCTTGGAAAACCCATCCTATGGGATCTTCACCTCCGAATCGAGGAAATCGCAGTTTTGGTGTGTTCTTGGAAGGTTGAACTCCCCCTTGGGAACTTTCTCCTACATAGAAACAACTCTCATCATGGCTTGCCTTGTTTAAAACTGGTGTGGATTATGTATTGACTTTGAGGGACTATATCTCGGCTACCAAAGTTTGGATGGCATTTTGGAGTTTGTTGTAGTTGGAGTTGAGGGTCTCCAAGGCTGCTTCCTGGCGTTGCTGTGTCACCTCATGCTTGGATACCATCTCACTAATCTCATCTCGAAACTCATTGTTGGTCTTTTGCCTAGTCTCCATTGGAACGTACGACTCTGATACCAAATGATAACGTCTCTTTAAGATAAGATGATATACTCGTGAATTAAAAGACAGATAAGGAAGAGAATTCAGTAGGGAGATTGAATTAATCTGTGCTATTTCTTGTTCCGTCTTTTGTTGGATTACAATCCTATTTATAGTAGATGTCCTAAAACAACTAAATAATAAAATATCTTTAAATAAGGCAACTAAGCCACAACAAACTCCTAGAGGAAACAAACTCCTCTTTTATTGGCAACTAATACCCAAATAATGAAGTAACAACGAAAACGACGAAGACCACTTTCTAAGGTAACCAAAGACCACATTTTCATGTGCCCACTAGCAACTCCAGCCTTCTACCTTCTCACGTATGACTCCATGCATCCCTATCACAATTCACACTATTCAAAATGCGCGACATGTGAAGGGCTTGAAGATAAATTTATTGTCTTTAGGACAATTGGATGAAATTGGTTATAAGACCTCCATTCAAAATGGAGTCATAAAGGTGATTAAAGGAGCGCTTGTAGTCATGAAGGCGGCAAGGATAACTGCAAACTTATACAAGCTTATGGGAGAGACGTACATAGAACCAAATGCATCGGTTGCATCTGTTAATTCTGCAGAAAAAGCAACAAAATTGTGGCATCGTAAACTTAACTACATGTCAGAACAAGGATTGAAGATTCTTACTGAGTAGGAATTACTCCCTGGTTTTACGAAGGTGTCATTACTTTTCTGTGAGCACTGCATTACAAATAAGTAACATAGACTGAAATTTAATGCATCGAATTTTAGAAGTGAAGATATTCTAGAATTGATTCACTCTGATGTATGGCAAATACCAGTTATGTCTCTCGGTGGAGCAAGGTACTTTCTGACCTTTATTGATGATTACTCCTGAAAATGTTAGGTGTATCCTATCAGGAGAAAGGGAGATTTATTTCCAACGTTTACAACATTTAAAACACAAATTTGAGTTAGAGAGGGGAAAGAAAATTAAGTACCTTAGGACTGATAATGGTGGAAAATATACTAGTGTTGAGTTCATTGATTTTTGTAATCGAGAAAAACGTCAATTCATAGTGCCTCAAACTCCTCAACAAAATGGAGTAGCAGAGCAAATGAACAAAACTCTAATTGAAAGAACTAGGGCCATGTTAAGAACTGAAAGTATGAAAAAATCTTTCTAGGCAGAAGTAGTGAAAACTGCCTATTACGTGATTAATCGATCACCAACAAGATCGATTGATCTAAAGATATCGATAAAGATGTGAACTGGTAAACCAACAGAATATTCTTAGTTACACATATTTGGAAGTCTTGTGTTCATGATGTATAATACCCAAGATATCACAAAACTAGATCTAAAATCTAAAAAAATGTAAATTTCTGGGGTATACTAATGGAGTCAAGGGGTATCAACTGTTGGATCCCACTGCCCATAAGCTCATCATTAGTAGAGAAGTCATATTTGTAAAAGATAAACTGTAAGATAAAGATCAAAATAGCAAGTATGAAGAAAATTCTAAAGTTGTAACGATTTAGGAAGAAAGGAATATTGAACAAAAAGATTCTACTGAACCTATATCAGATCACGAGGAGTAAGAATCGGTTGAATCTAAAAATACAGAAGTTCGACAGTCAACCCGTGAAAGGAGAATCCCAACCTGGTAGCTTGATTATATTACAGAAGGCAATGTTACATACTGTCTCCTAACAGAAGATAGAGAACCATCAACATTCTGATAAGCAACAAATATTTCAGATGCATCACTTTGAATGGCAGCAATGCGGGAAGAAATAAAAGCTCTTTATAAGAATAAGATATGACTTGTGTCACTACCACAAGGGAGAAAGCTCATTCGCAACAAATGGGTGTACAAGATCAAACATAACAATGATGATCAAGTGGAGCGGTATTGTGTAAGGTTGGTGGTAAAAAGATATGCTCAGAAAGAAGGTATCGACTTTATTGAAATTTTTTCACCTGTAGTTCGTCTCAATACAATTCGGATTGTCCTAGCTATGTGTCCTACATTTGATCTACATTTAGAACAGTTAGATATAAAGATTGTGTTTTTTAATAGAAATCTTGAAGAAAAAATTTACATGCATCAACCAGAAGGTTTTGAAAAACTAAGGAAAGAGAACTTGGTTTGCAGGTTAACCAAATCTTTGTACAGTTTAAACCAGGCGCTAAGATGTTGATATAAAAGATTTGATTCCTTCATAATGAATCGTAGATTCAACAGATTTAGTGCAAGCCTTTGTGTATATTTCAAGAAGTTTGGTAAAAATGATTTCATTGTATTATTGTTGTATGTTGACGACATATTGGTTACAAGCCCTAACAAAGATTGTATTCAAGATTTGAAGGCTCAGTTAGCTGAGGAGTTTGAAATGAAGGATTTAGGGCCAAGAAACAAGACTCTAAGGATGCAAATTTACCGAGATAAAACAATAGGCAGATTTAGGTTTCTCTGAAGAATTACTTAAAGAAAATCTTACGACGCTTCAATATGCAAAATTGAGGGGTTATGAGTTAGGTGTCTAAACTACAGACAATTATAGCATTATCTACAACAGAAGCTGAGTATATAGCAGCTACACTAGCTTGCAAGGAATTGATCTGGATAAAAAGTTTTTGGATGAGCTTGGGCACCTACAAAAGAAATTCCCTTTAGACTGTGATAGTCAGAGTACCTTGCATATTGCAAAGAATACAACTTTTCATTCCAAAACTAAACATATAGGAGTTCAATGTTATTTTGTTTGTGAAGTGGTGGAAGATGGAAGTTTAGACATGCAGAAAATTCACACAAAAGATAACCTAGCATATGCACTAACAAAGCCAATCAACACTGATAAATTCATATGGTGTAAATCCTTGTATAGGTTGGCCGAGACGAAGACAACAAAGAAATGACAAGATAGAAATAACGATATAAAGATTGATTGATTTTTAATCAAATCTCTAAGTAGAAGATTGTTGACTTAAATCCCATGTTGTTAAAGAGAGAACATAATAATCTCCATTAAGACTATATAAAGAGGCACATGCTTAAGGTTTTAAATATCGCAAAATCTCTTTCCCATAATTTTGTATATTAATTATTGATGTGGATTGTAAGCTCTTACTCTTGCAATCTTTGTTTTCTGTAGTCAAAATTTTCTATCCTTTCTCATAATTTTTCCCTACATTTAATAAGAAGTTCTTAACGTTAAATTTTGTATGTCTTTTTTTATCTCAATTTTTTATTGATGTGTTTGTTCTATCTGAGTGTAGTCTATTTCCTATCATTAAATACAATCATCTGAATCGATTGCTTAAAATTGAATTTAACCTTAAATTCGATTAAGTAAAACCTGAATTGTTGATTTGAGTTGGACGAGCCAAACAGTTGCTTTTTGGTAGGAAGCAGCAGATGAAACTGAAACGAGGCGGGAACAAGAACTTCTAAACTTGCGGAGTCAGTCCAACGCAGGACCGTTGTCAAACCAGACCAGACCTCCGCACCTTAACAAGATAATGCCACGTGTTGGGTGAATATGGTTTCAGCCACGTAACTGTAGTAAGTTTTACCAGTTTTTTCGAGAGAATTATACAAAGCTGAATAATTACAGGGCATCAAACGACTTCCGGTCGTTTCATCTCTTTCACATTTAACTTCTCGGGGTTTCCCATGTTGTTGGGATGGGATTCCAGGTGCACTGGGATCCAACATTGCCTGAATTTGAGAAATTGGAGAAACTAGCAATTGTGGGACGAGTTTCTCCTTTCCAAATCAAAATTCTTCCTTCATCCCTTGATCCTGTCAAATCTGGAAACTGGATTTCTAGTTAATCACACATTTTGTTTCGCCTTTGCCCTTTTGCAAATTTCCTAAACCGAGTTCCAAAAATGGAGCAATTTAGGCAGATCGGAGAGGCATTAGGAAGTTTGAAGGCGTTGATGGTGTTCCGGGAGAACATCCTCATCAATCAACGACAATGTTGTTTGTTGCTGGATATTTTCAGTTTTGCGTACGAGGTAATAGCAGAAGACATGAAACAGAACCTGAATTTTGAAGAGAAGCACTTAAAATGGAGAATTCTTGAGCAACCATTAAGAGAGATATGCAGGATTTTCAAGGAAGGGGAAGCCTACATCAAACAATGCCTTGAAACTAAGGACTGTTGGGCTAAGGCGATTTCTCTTTACCAAAACTCAGATTGCGTCGAGTTTTACATCCACAATCTGCTTACTTGCATGCCAATCGTTATTGAAGCAATCGAGATTGCTGGAGAATTTTCTGGTTGTGATCAAGATGAGTCCCAAAAGAAGAGACTTGCATTCGCATTCAAGTATCAGAAGCTATGGAAAGACCCACAACTCTTTCAATGGAAGTTCGCGAAGCAGTATCTCATTACTCAGGATTTCTGCAATCGGTTTGACATGGTCGGTAAAGAAGATAGGCATATTCTGCTGAACAGAATCAGTAAAAAGAATGTCCCCACGAAACAAGATCGCCAGCTTATCGATCTTGTTTTGAAAAACCTGGAAGAAGAATCGGAGTCCAAGCTCATGCCATGTTCAATCCTGGTGAGTTCAAAAGAGTACCAAGTAAGGCGACGCCTAGGGAGTGGAAGTCAATTCAAGGAGATTCTATGGCTAGGTGATAGTTTTGCAATGAGACATTTTTTTGGGCAGATCCAACCTCTGATTCCTGAGATATCTTCACTCTTATCTCTTTCACACCCAAACATAATGCACTTCCTATGTGGCTTCACCGATGAGGAGAAGAAAGAGTGCTTTCTTGTCATGGAGCTAATGAGTAGGGACTTGGCAAGTTACGTCAAAGAAGTCTGTGGTCCTAGAAAGAGAATTCCATTTACACTTCCTGTTGCAGTTGATCTCATGCTTCAAATTGCCCGAGGAATGGAGTACCTACATTCCAAGAAAATCTATCATGGTAGTCTAAACCCTTCAAACATTCTTGTTAAACCTCAAGGTACGACTGCAGATGGATATCTACATGCCAAGGTTTCAGGTTTCGGATTATCTTCAGTCAAGAACATTAGCTTAAGAAGCCCTTCGAATCAAAATGGAGCACTCTCGTTCATCTGGCATGCACCAGAAGTCTTGGAAGAGCAGGAACAGGTGGGGGGAACTGCTGAAAGTTGCAAGTACACAGAAAAATCTGATGTATACAGCTTTGGCATGATTTGCTTTGAACTTCTGACTGGAAAAGTCCCATTTGAGGATAGCCATCTTCAGGGTGACAAGATGAGTCGAAACATTCGTGCAGGGGAGAGGCCACTCTTCCCATTTGGATCACCGAAGTACATCACTAGCTTGACGAAAAGATGTTGGCAAACTGACCCTAATCAAAGGCCAAGCTTCTCATCAATCTGTAGAATGCTTCGCTACACAAAACGCTTCCTTCTGACGAACCCTGATTATAATAGAGAGCCTGACCCGCCAATGCCAGAGGTAGACTACAGTGATATGGAGGCAGATTTTTTACGCAAATGCCCTTGTTGGGACACTGCAGCTGATTCATCATCATCGTCACTATCAAAAATTCCTTTCCAAATGTTTGCATACAGATTGTACGAGAAAGAGAAGAAGAGATCAGCTCAAAAAGAAATTTCAGAGTCAGGAAGTGATAAGACTTCAATAAGTGGAGATGAAAACGTTATTGCCATAGATGATCCATTCCCATCTCCGACTGAAAGGAAGTTCGTTACTTCACCTGATGCCTTGCAACGTAAACCTTCACTTTCAAAGAGATCACTAGATATTAAAACGGGTAAACAACCAGGTAAGACTTGACGTGATTTTTGTCCTGATCTTGGTATTCGAAAATGTTTGCTCTTCCACATTGAAATCATCTGAGTTTTGTTATCCAGGGACTCCAAAAGGACGGTCGAGACCTCCACAACTAACATCCGCACGCAGTTTGAGAACGAATTCCGAGAGTCGTTTACCGATGATGAGTCCAAGAAACATGAGCCCCAGACTAAGGAGAACGTCTTCAGGTCATGCGTCAGATTCTGACCTTCCATAGTCAACATGCTTGTTGGGTTTTCTTAATTACTGTTGTTGTTATCTATCGATCATGTACAGAACTAAAGGCTAAGCTACTGGAATTTTTAGAGAGATGAAGTTAGAGTGAGAGAGAATACAAAAACATGGGCAAACAGAGGAGGTTAAGAACTCAGTGAAATACGGAGATTTCATTCAATGATTCATGCGATACATCTTCTGTAACCAATTACAAATTTATACTAATTTCCTAACTATCATCTAACGAACTTTAACCAACTGTTCTTGAACATTCTTGAATTCTTGCATTCTTGAGTCTTTACGTCTTCTTTATTTCGTACGTCACTGCATGGCTGAACATATGCGTCTTTTATGTCTGAATTTCTGAGACACTGCTACTACAATCTCCTCCTTGGATCAGAAATTCAGCTTCTGAACTCTTTCATGATTTTTCCAGCATTATTTCCAGATACGTAAGTAGCGTTTTTTCTTGTTCCTTCTTGCCCTTGACTTCTAATCTGACCTTTGATGCACTATTGCTCTTGGGCCACCCGAATCCGAGTCCACCACCATTATTACTGGACAAAAGATCATATAT
>JANIJH010000004.1:5353069-5369724 GCA_024520975.1 Erythroxylum areolatum
ACCGGACCGGTCCGACCGGTCAAAAACCGGTCAATTGACTGGTTTTGACCGGTTCACACCGGGTCAATTGAATACCGGTTTTGAAATATAACCCGGACCGGACCACTGACCGGTCACCGGTCAGACCGACCGGTCCGATCCGGGTTTGAAAACAGAGATCACTAGTATACAAAATTAAAGCTATCTTGCTTGTCTTCGTTGTCTACTCATCTTTCTGTTTACTTTTTGTAAAATTATTGAGTTTAATTTATTAAAAATTTCAACCGATGAATCACAAGCATAATAAATTAAAGCTATCTTGTCACAAGTATACAAAATTAAAGCTATCTTGTTTGTCTTCGTTATCTACTTATCAATCTGTTTACTTTCTGTAAAATTATTGAGTTTAATATAATATTAATGACTAAAAAATTTAACCGATTTGACTGATTCAATCGTAAAAATTTTCAATTGTCTAGCCTTTTGGTTTAATTTATCATAATAATTTTTGTTGTTAACTGATCAATTTATTAGTTAATAAGTTCTTATATACTAAAATAAATTGATTATTTTTTATTTTTAAATATATTTTAAATTAAATTTCAAAAATTTGATGGGTAAGTACAATATCTTCAATCATATTTCAAATTCTTTAATTTTATTCAATCTTTAGTTAGTTTTATGATAATTTGATATCGATTGAATATTTTAAACTTTAAACATTTTATTTTATTGATTCAACTTTCAATTTGGTTTTTAAAATCTTAAACCATTCAATTTTTTTAATTCAATTTATTTGTGAGTATAATTTATTCAATTAAATATTTAATTTATGTATCAAATTTTAGTTCAATAAATTGTTTTTCATTCGAATATTAACTTCTCAAGCTAACAATGTTATGTAAAATTATGTAATATTTTAGTACAACCAATTAGAAAGGTTTATATTTTAACCTAAATTCTAAACTCACTTGTTATAAATCTTTTTTTCTCTTTAAATAACTATATATTTTTATTAATTTCTCTAAGTAATTTATTAGTCATTTTAACAATATTAGTCTTGTTTGTATATTATTTTAATTTATTATTTTATTAATTTTTATTTCATTTTTAATTAGGTCTATCAAAAACAGTCTCTTTATTTAACTATGAACTTATTCAAATCTCGCATATTAGAAAGATTTCTATTGAAATGTTATTATTATTGTTATTGTTGTAATCATTCCTGTATGTACGGCCTGTCCTGGACGGGTGCTTATCCTTATAAATGATAAAATAAAACTTATTTTTATTCTCGTAGAAAATAAAATATAGTAAAAGTAAAACAAAAATGTTCATACTTTTTATCTATTCTTTATAAGAGAAAAAAAAAAAGATAAAAACGAGGGTTTTTTTTTTTTATCCATAGCTTATAAAATAATAATAACGACTATGCCAATAAGTAATTTCTCCAAACTAAGCACCTTAGAAGTCTTCTGTTTTCTAGAAAAGCATAGTAGCCTCCCGAATAATCCCCAAGAAAAATTCCGTGTACATGAAACTATGAAGTCAAAAGTGGACATCAAAGAAATAATAGTTAATAAGAATCCAAGACCATTCTCAGGTCCAAAGAGGACTAATCAGCTTCCAAGTTCTGATCACAACGTCACACTTAACGAATACGTGGGTAAAACCAATGTATGTACAACCTTAAATGTCCCTTCCAAGTTGAAAATTTCAACTATGCATTTGATTCTCTGAATAAAACCCTAAATCAAAAAGAAAACGAACTTGGAAGAGTCATTTTACTAGAAGTCTTTCGTTGGTATTGAATTCATAAGATTACTTCATCAACTTTGGACCGTCGAGTGGGACATTATGTTCACGCATTTTGTCAATCAGATGATCTTTGCTCAGGTTGTATTTGGTAATTATAATGAGTATATATAAATATAACTTTTACTATGCTGATAATTCAAAATTATAAAATAAAAAATAACATCTTTAAAATCCTCTATCTGATTTACCCTGTACTAATTTTGATTTATCTTATCTCAACCATATATTTATGCAACGGAGAGACAGATTTTCGTGTCCGAATTTAAAAGCAGTTCAGACACAATCGTTTTCTAGATTGTTTTATAGAGGTCATTTGCAATCATTAAAGCACAATAGTTCGATTGCAACTATTCATTGATTAAGATTAACCACTTTTACTACAGGATGGCCGCAAAGTTAAAATGACCGCAATGAGTCATGACTCGTGAGCTTGTCAATCACAAAACAAAAAGGTCATATCAAACCAAATCTTTGTTAGAAAGACACATTCCCATACATTGAATTGCCTACCAAGCTCTTCCAAAAAGCAGCCTAATCACTCATTACGAGCCTTAATTCAATGTAATCGTCAGAATTATGGTCATCATTTTCCCGCTGCCTTTTGTAAAAACTTTGCTTGTTCGCTTCTTCGTCCGAGGATGGCGTGTCGGTTGGAAGTCGCAGCTTGGCACGTACAATTGCACGAAATAGAGATTACTGAGTCAAGTTGCTCAGACTAACCTTGACATGATATTTTAATGAGTCCAATTAGCTGATTTGTTAAGTAACTATTGACGTTTCTCTAACCCTCTGCGACACCCTTCTTGAGCTCCTATTCACACACAATGGGTTTCTGCTACTTTTCTTTGACATGTCGACATATTTTTAATTCTAAAATTATTAATAATCCTAACTATCATTAACTTTCATTAAAAATTTGTAATTTTAAATCTCAAAATAACGTACACACGAAATTATACATGATATCGTTTTCTTTCAAAATTATGATACGGATTGATAATTGATGTAATGATCATTTATTACCACCAACCAATATGCATAAAAAGACTGCACTTACTTAATAGATAAATAAATAAATGGAGAGAGACAGAGTGATGCATGAAAACGAATAAAAGCAAATTAATCCCCTAATGTCTTAACTTTGGATGTGAAAAAATGAAATTCAGGATATAATAAACAGCATCCTTATCTTGACATCACTTGAAAAAACAATCTCTAAGACTTCTTCGAAGTAGTTAAATAGATAATTTATTAAATAATTTATAAATTATAAAATATTTGTAAGCTCTTTTTATTAATATGAATATATGTACAAAGCGACACAGAAGGCTGTCACGTGAAAAGGACCATCCATGTCTCGTTGCGGCTCGGTTGTTGTGTCGGACCATGCTAATAGTGCCATTGTTCTGTCTCTATCTCTCTTTTTTCCTTCAATAAATAGAAATATTTAGCAATGATTAATATTAGAGAAATTCATGAAAAAATTTAACTAGTTCCACTGGTTTAATATTGAAAATTTTAAATAATATAATTTTTTTGTTCGGTTTTTAATTTTTTTCAGTTCGATTTATTTTAATAACTCTTGTTGTTAAAAATTGATCAGTTTATTAATTCATCAGTCCATTTTTGTATATTAATAATTTTTATAAACTAAAATAAATTAATTACTTTTCATTTAAAAATATCTTTTTTAATTAAACTTCAAATTGTTTGATCGATAAGAATAATCTTTTTAAATCATATTTTAAAATTTTAATTTTATTCAGTCTTTAACTAATTTTATGATAGTCTAATATCAGTTAAACTTTAAACTTCTCATCTTACTAATTTAACTTCGGTTCTAGTTTTTAAATCATTGAAAACAACATCTAACTGCCATTAGTCATCTTCTAATTTTTAAATTTTAAGTAACAAATTAAAAACAGGTTAAATTATAATAGTTAAGGATACATTAGTCATTTCCTAATTATGTACATTTAAATATTGCCTTTAATAAAATCGACTTTATTCATATTAGTTTAATAATCCAAAGGTAATTTAATTTAAAATCATCCCCATTTAGAAATGTTGGAACTTGCATTTAATCTAAAACAGGGAGCAGATCTGCTATTCCCATTCTCCTGTGCTTCTTCTGCCCCAAATCATCCTAACTATTGATTTGAATAATTCAGATCTGCTCTTCCCATTCTGCCCCTGTGGTCCCTGTGCCCGAAACCATTCCGCTCATCCAAATTGATTAACTTGATTTGGTAGCTTTTGACTCGGTTGTACTTCGTGTCGCGTGACGGTGGAAAGTTTCTGCTGTCGAGCTCTATGCTCCCATCGCATGCAATTTTTCATATTATTAAAGGTAACATCTGTCTCGTCGGTGAAAACCATAGTATATCAATATTTAATATTTATATGTCTAATCTCACACAAACATCCATCCCTTATCTGGACCAAGCTCCTAGACATAAGATGAAATTATAATTAATATGTGATATATTATATACTCCACAAGTGATTGGGAGGACGGTAAATTGAGAGTAGACATGTACCGAACTTACAAATATTAATTAAGTTGAATATATTATTTCAATTTTAAAAGTAATTTATTTAAAATACTTTAGTTGTCTATTATTACATACATTGTAAATAATTTAATTAATATATTGTTTAAGATTAATCTTTAAACTAAAAATTGACATTTCAAAATTAGATTTGAATAAAATTTTAAATTTTAAAATTGACATATTGATTAATATATTCTATATAAAAATTGTAACAACAATAACAATTCAATAAACTACGTAAAATCTGAAAATGTCCAGTAATATTAACCTTAATTAGTAGTTGAGAAACAGATTCCAATTTTACCTATTATATTTATTTAATAACTTTATATATATATATATATATATAATATTTTAAATATCCAAAAATTTGAACTTAATTGACACATAATTGTACAATTATCAAATAACAACTTATTACCATAAAGAGATATGACATAAATACTCCCAAACATCATTAAGACTCTAATGTCAAGAAAAAGAATTGCATCTTAACATTAAAATTGGAAAGCAAACATGATATTAAACAATAACAACAATATCTAATAAGAATCTCTCTGAAATGTGATGTTTAGGGAGACTAAATAGTATGTAATTTTTTCCTTACCAAGTGAAATAATAAATATAAGATTGAAAAGCGAAATTAATATGCAGCAGAACAAAATAGTTATTTAACATAAAATCATAATTTACTTGACATAGGTATCTTCCTATTATCAATCAATGGACAGTATCAGATTTAAGAATTTGCCTCAGATGTCAAAATATTAATAAAAATACATAATTATGGGAAAAAACTAAAAAGGCAAGAGAATTTAAGAAATAATATCTCAAAAAGTTAAAAAAAATTTAATTAGAACATTTGGTGTTTTTGCTCTGAATCTCGTCTTTCCCTTGTGTAGGGCCCACATCAAATCTTGCCATTGTCGAGCATCTTTTAGTCTTCTACCATGAGTGGCCGACGGACGGTTCCAGAAACGGTAAGTAATTATCGAAAAATCTTCAGGTTATAATTGTAAAATCGATCACTTATTGTCGAGCACAGATGGTCTCACGGTCACGGTAATTGTGCGTAAAACTCGCGGACGAAATGGGAAAACCAGAAAATGACGAGCGAAAAAAAAAATCCGTTAATTTAATTTAATTTAATTTTTATAACTAAAAACTAATTAATTTATTAATTAATTATCAATTTTTATAAATAAATTAAAATAAATAAATTAGTATTTATTTAATATTCTTATTTTTAATTAGAGCTTCATTTTTTTAAAAGCGAAAGCATTTTTATTTATTTTAAAATTTGAAAACTTAAAATAGTTTAGATTTAAAAAATATTTGAGAAAAGAAAACCATAGCCAAAAGCGGCCAACGACGCCTATATAAGTCCACTCCTTGGCAAGAACCTTCTCTCAACCTTCATAACCAAAGACCGACCACCTTCGATTGTCTAATCCACCGTGTAATAGTATTACACTAACACAAATATAAACCTCCTTGTCTCTCTCTCTAACCCTGAAGCTGAAACCTTTGACTCCACTCACTCACTCACTCATAGACCTTGACAACTTGCGGAAAGACTGGCAGCTAAATAGCATCGAAATCGGTGGATTCAGTTACCTCTTCCACTGACCCTGATCCTCTCTACTTTCTCTGAATCAGTTAGTTAAAAAGAGTCAGCTTCTATCAGTTCCTTCCTTGTAAGACAACTTTTTTTGTGTCGGTCCAGCTCGGACTACGGTTACAGGTATTGTCTTTATCAGCGAAATCACTTGTTTGGTTGTTTTAGATTTCTGTTTTGTCTGTGGAAGTGTTCTTCCGACATGGTGAATTGGGTTTTTTTTTTTTTCCTGAAGGTTGGTTTTTTTTTCGGTGGAATTATTGACTGTTTGTCTCTTTTTTATTGTTTATTTCTTCAACTTTTTAACAACTCTCTGACAGGGTTCATGAATTTAGCCTTTCCAAATCTGATTTTCGTATCGCTTCCATATTGTTTTGTCGCTTTTCAATCACAGACTGAGGCCCTCTTGCTGTACCAAACTTTTATTATATGTTCACGTACTGATATTCCTTTTATGTTTTGTTCTTCTGGTTAATCTTTTGAATGCCTGCTTTTGCCTTGTTTGAGTTCATACTGATTTCCAAATTGTGCTGGTCTTTTTTGTTCCCACTTTGGTTCACTTCTCAGATATACCTCGCCAAGTCTACTTTGATTCACGGACCCTTTTTTCGAAAGTTCTCAAAAGTTGACCAAGTTGACTCCATTTAGAGCTTTGGAGCTTTTTCCTTTTAGTCTGATAAGGGATCATTTCTTTCGATGTTAGGTAGACTTCCCTTTTTTGAGTTGCTTATGTAATCTGACTGCTACCACTTGAAAATTTAGCTATTCTCTTTCTGCATTTCTTTGCTCAACCTTTGTTTCATTTTTTTTAGTGTTGGTTTCTGTTTGCCGGCTTACCGAACAGAAGCTGTGTATACCGAATTTTCTATACCGTCTTTCTATAGATCTTTGTCATAGAAAGTGAAAAAAACTTGCTCTGAACTCTTGGGTGAGTTTATGCTCTTCATATCTTGGTTTACCAGTTCTAACTAAACTTGTTTGTAGTCAAATTCATCTACGCAAATGGGTTCTTACCAGTTCTTTTCATATGTATGTGATACAATGTAACTGTACTCTTTTGTCTGTGCTTCAGTTTAAGAAATTAGCAAGGATGTTGGAGAAGATGGAAGAAATAAACCCAGATAGAGTAATAGAGGAATTTGAGGCTATGACAAAAGATGCTGAGAACGTGCAGAGAGAAACTCTAAAGAAAATACTGGAAGAGAATGGATCTGCAGAGTACTTGCAAAATTTGGGTCTTGACGGAAGAACAGACCCGGCTAGTTTCAAGGCTTGTGTTCCCATTGTTACCCACAAGGACTTAGAAATTCATATTGAGAGGATTGTAAATGGAGATTCTTCATCCATTCTCACCGGAAAGCCAGTAACAACTATATCTTTAAGGTAAAATTTGGATTGTTTAATTCAGTTTCTTCATCAATTAATTGATGTGAATCAAGTCGCTGACTAACTCTTACGAAACTCACTTGCCTTGCTGCAGTTCCGGCACTACTCAGGGTAAGCCGAAGTTTGTCCCGTTCAACGACGAATTGATGGATACCACCTTGCAGATTTATAGAACTTCTTTTGCCTTTAGAAACAGGTATTCCAAACAAGATTTCGGGTTTTGGGGTGTACTCTTTGTCGTTTTTTGGTTATCTGGTAATAATTATTTCAACAGATAGTAACAAGTACCTGGATGACTATAATATCTTCTTTCTTTCTATGGATGTTTTGGTTGCTTTTCTGTTGATATGAGGAGCATTTTGAAATGCAGAGAATTCCCTCTTGGAAGGGGAAAGGCCTTGCAATTTATTTATGGGAGCAAGCATGGAAAAACAAAAGGAGGTTTGGCTGCAGGAACTGCAACAACAAATGTTTATCGAAATGCAAGGTTCAAAAATGCCATGAAGGCCCTCCAGT
The DNA here is from genome assembly GCA_024520975.1 of Erythroxylum areolatum. Taxonomy (NCBI): domain Eukaryota; kingdom Viridiplantae; phylum Streptophyta; class Magnoliopsida; order Malpighiales; family Erythroxylaceae; genus Erythroxylum; species Erythroxylum areolatum. Next base: position 5,360,942 of record JANIJH010000004.1, read on the forward strand.
CTCAATGCTGCAGCCCTGATGAAGTGATATTCGGCCCTGATTTCTATCAATCGTTATACTGTCATCTCTTATGTGGGTTAATCTTTCACCGTGAAATTCAAGTGGTATTTTCTACATTTGCTCATAGCATAGTTCTTGCATTCCGAACATTTGAAGAAGTATGGGAAGAGCTTTGTAGTGACATTAGAGATGGGGAACTTAGTAGTCGAATCACTGCACCTTCGCTTAGAACAGCAATGTCAAAACTGCTCAAGCCAAACGCTGAATTGGCTGACTGGATCTATAAAAGGTGTTCAGGACTGAGTAATTGGTATGGCTTAATACCGGAACTTTTTCCCAATGTGAAGTATGTTTATGGGATCATGACTGGGTCAATGGAGCCATATTTGAAAAAATTGAGGCACTATGCTGGGGAGCTACCTTTGCTGAGTGCTGATTATGGTTCTTCAGAGGGGTGGATTGGGGCAAACATCAATCCTAGATTGCCCCCAGAGTCGGCTACCTTTGCTGTGCTTCCTAACATTGGATATTTTGAGTTCATTCCTCTTAGGGGTAATGTGGAGAGCAATATGGAGCCTGAGCCCCTCGGTCTGACCGAAGTTAAAGTCGGTGAAGAATACGAGATTATCCTCACCAATGTTGGAGGTTCTTAAAATACTTTCCCCTATCTGAGATTATTTGTTTCAATTGTAATGTTCCAGGTAAAGAAATCATTGATAATGTCACATACATTGTGCTGGCTTCCATCAATGTTTACCTGAAGCATTTTGTTATTCTGACTTTTCTCTCTGGACAATACTTAAATGGGAATCTGTAAACAGGATTGCCGTCATCTGTTTTCATGTCATTGTACCCTGCTTGGAAAACTTGTTTCCTGATGTAGATTCCTATGCTTATTCTGCATTTTTTTTGTTAATTTCTCTATTGTACTCTGCCTAAACTGATATCCCTGGGAAATGACAAGTAGAAGCCCTGCCTTAGTTTTTCAGTTTTTAATGTGAACTCCATGTGGCTTTACTTGAATATCCAATGGAGACAGCAGGTATAGGCATTTAAGATGATTACCAATAGCGATTAGGTACACATAGTCATGTGTTTCTGTTTTATAGAAAAGTTTGAATAGAACCAGTCAAAATAAAGCAGTAGTCGGTCTGGGGTGGATCAGACAGAAAAGAACAAACATGTGATCTTTGTTTACTTTCTCTATTTTCTAACATGGAGTTGGTACCTTGCAGGTTTGTACAGATACAGGCTAGGAGATGTGGTGAAGGTTATGGGGTTCCATAACTCAACCCCGGAACTTAAATTTGTGTGCAGGAGAAACCTACTGCTTACCATAAACATCGACAAGAACACGGAGAAAGATTTGCAGCTAGCGGTGGAAGAAGCAGGCAAGGTTTTAGCAGAGGAGAAGCTCGAAGTAATTGACTTCAGTAGTCTGGTTGACATGTCTACAGATCCTGGTCACTACGTAATCTTCCTGGAAATTAGTGGGGAAGCTAGTGAAGAGGTCCTGAAAGAGTGTTGCAATCGTTTGGATCGATCTTTCGCTGACGCAGGGTATGTCAGCTCTCGGAAGGTCAAAGCCATTGGACCCCTTGAACTCCGAGTTGTTTGGGGTGGAACCTTTCAAACGATTCTTGATCATTACCTAAGCTTAGGATCTGCTGTTAGCCAGTTTAAGACACCCCGTTGTGTCGGTCCCTCGAACAATAAGGTTCTACAAATCCTATGTGAAAATGTTGGAAAGACCTATTTTAGTTCTGCCTTTTAGTGAAATATAAAGTTTTTGCTCCATTCACTTAGATGTCTATTGCTTCTTTTCAAATCTTACATTTTATATTTTTAAGTACTTTGGTTGGTTAAACCACCACCAACAACAACAACAATACGTGAAGTCTGGTAAAATTTAATAGCATGCACAGTCTTGTCCTTAACTAATATAAAGGCTATTTTTGTAATTACAAAATAAGTTTTAATATGTAATAATTTGTTAATTATATATTTTAAATAAATTATTCAATGAATCAAAATTTTAAGAAAAAATAATTTATTCAATTTAATTAATTGATAATAAACTTTTAGTCTCTTCTAATGTTAGGTGAGTTTTAAAAGGTTTTTAATAATTTAATTAAAGTATTCTCACATAAAACTTCTAATACTGAGATTTTTGGAATAATAATTTTAAAATTTAAATTTTTAAAAAATTAAATAATTCAATTTAAACATCTATTTATTAATAATTTTATATTAAATTACCCAATTTTTAATACTGAAATAACAATTTTACAAACCTAATTCGTATCCTTTTCAACTCAGCCCAAACAAATCTGTACGGAGACTCTGAATTCTATTTATCTCTTTACAGATCCTGACGTTGTTGAAATATAAAAGCACGAAAGCCACATCTCCTTGAGGAGCTGATAGGCTGGTCAGTTATCAGCCGGAGATAATCTCCAGAGTTAGAGCAGTGGTGCGAGATAGACTTTGGAGTGCGCACCAACGTACATGAATAAGACACCGATAAGGTACGTGTTGGGTTATGACCTCATTCCTTCCATTTAGCTTTGCCAGTGGATGTCCTTTACAGCACTAAAGGTACTGTGGTGGTCCATACATTGTCGTCACGCTCTGCATGTACTCATCGCCAAAATTGTTACACAAAGAGCTCACTCAAGATCAACAGCCTTGCCTTACTCCTAACTACAACGACAAATCTGAACTCTTTAAGAGGTTAAAACTCAACAGAGAAAGAAAAGGAGCGAGTTTGGAAGTTAGGTTTTTGCATGTGGTTATGGTTATTGCAACATTATTGAATTGTAAACTTAACTTACTCATTCGCAGAAGAAACCAAAAAATCTCAAATCTGATGTCGGTCTCTTTACTGGTCAAGCAGGATTAGGAAATTTTCTTATCAGAGATTCCATGATCCATGTGAGTTCCTACTGCACATGAGGCACCGACCTATACGTCAAAGATGACAGAGATCTCGGCCAAATTCCGGCGAAAGACTATAACAAAGTTAACGTAACTATTCTTAGTCCATTTTAAGATTCCTACCTAACATCAAAAAGCGAAATCGTCACTTTATAATTTCCATTAAACTTGATCCTGTCTACTACTGGTGATCTTAGCTTAATTCTATACAAAGAAAGATCTTATCGAGATCTTTTTTCTCTTTTATCTTCTTCTTCACTTAGAAAGTGGGTCACCAATCACCATAGGAGTGACTCTTGTTTATTAAAGGTTGTTCAGTGGGATCTTCTCAAGTGGTTGGTATGATTAGCCTAATTTCCTTATCTTTTCCTTTTTCCAGAAGAAGTTGACTTCAAGTCACGAAGTCACGATTGTCGGAGAGAGAGAGAGAGCTAGTAGGATATGAGAAGAAAGTTTTATGACGTAATAATGTCTAAAAATTAAAAAATCAATCTGTTCAATCGAATAATTATAAAAATTAAGAATTGTCAATTTTTCAGTTTCGATTTTTAACTATTGACTTTAATGTCAAAAATTAATTAATTAATTAGTAAATTAATAAGTTCTTATAAACTAAAATAAATCAATTATTTTTTATTTAATAATATATTTTTATAATTAAACTTTAAATTTTTCAATAAATAAATACAATCTCTTCGATCATATTTCAATTTTTAATTGTATTTAGTCTTAATTGGTCTTATGATAGTTTAAAATTAATCAAATATTCTAAATCTTAAATCCCTTATTTTAAAGGTTTAACTTTTGGTCTGGTTTGTAAAACATAGCTTTTAAGCATTATTGAAATTATAACTTAATATGAATTTTAGTTTCTTTATATTATGTATATAAATTATCGAAAATAATTTTTTTTTAAATTTATAATAATTGTCTTTTGTGCATATATTAAATAAATTATCATATATACGATAAAAATAATATATAAATTATTTATTTTGAATTATGAATTTAATTAAATAAACTATGATATAAAAAATATATGATAAACTTAAATGTCATACCAAATCAGAATAATACTAAAATTTAATTGATTCTAAATTAAATCCCTCACTGTCTCATCTCGCACCTTTCACTTCACACTTTGAACACATTCTTAACATTTTGGATATACCCAAAACTGTCTACCTAATCTCGTTCTCGTATCAGTCTTAGAAGATGTCTTCGTTGTAAGGCCAATTTTTAATTAAGCTAATCTGTCATTTTAGTCACCCAACCTTTCTTGACCATTAGACGGCATTGCTCCTCAATCAATTTTTTAATTTAATCCTTCTTTTTCATTTCAGTCTTTCAATTTTAAAACTTTATAATTGAGTCCTTAAAATTTTAAATTCAATGAGTGACTTGAGAATTTTAATAATTAGAAGACTGAAACGAAAAATATATGAAGTGGAAGGACTAAAAAAGTATTTATTACAAAAGTTCGAACATCTCTATAATTGGCCACCATTAGAACATGCATGTTTCAGGCACAGTCTATTCCTGAAAGTTCCTCCTGATCCTGCTTCTGAACAATCCTGTCGACGCACCAGGAGATACACATGAAGCCTCCTGAAGAGGAAAAATCAGAAGAAGTGAACTCCTTAGCACTTTGGGATATAGGTAGCCCCTTATATGACTCCTACGAGTTGGTGTCACTGAGTCATCTTATAGAAAGGCACCTGATGATATTGCCATGTCTTGGAGGATCGAAAAGGGTGTCCTCGAATTACATCTCTTCAGCACCAGACATGGTTCCCTCCTCCGAGTCACTGGCTCCGAACTTGTTCTACTCCATCGATGCAAAAGATTCTTCTTCTCAGGTGAACTCTTTCGGCCAGTTTATCAGAAGTGTGATCTGGAAGATGAAGAGAATTGAGTACCATGAGCCCAGAAAATCCAGAAGTGGGTTCTCTGCCTTTCGTAGCTGGTTGAGTTCTTGGAAGAAACAAAGGTAAATATGAATAGAACATAGAAATTTAGTTATGAGAATCTCGCTTCCCATGCATAAAATGCAAATCACTTCTTTGTTTTTGTTGCTGACACTGAAACTTTACATCTCTGTCTTTATTTCTGGATCTCTTCCCTTAATACATATACATCTGTATGTCCAATTATTGTCTAAGGTATCCTTTTTTTTTTTTTTTGGGTTTGTTAATAAGAAATTATTTTATTTCAAGGCTGGTCTAAATAGTGAAATTAGTTTCGACCCTTTGAATTCAAGAGATTAAAAGTTGGTCATGAAAGTTGAATCGAATCTGTTACTTAATTTTAAATCACTCGTTCATCAAATAATTTATATAGATTACGAGAATTAAGGACTATCTTATGTGTTCATATGTTTATCTAACACGCTCAAAGATTAACGACTATAAACATGAGAAATTATAATATGTAGAAGGTCTGTCGTGATATTATTGTGAATAAGATAATTCTTATTTAAAATAATTTCTAATAATAATCTGTTTTTACATTTGTCTCTAACTAAGCTGCTACTGTTTGTCATTGTTTGTCCTAAAAGCTAAAACTTCCAAATGCAATGGTATAGATTAAAGAAGTGATCACCTAATCCAAATGGGGTATGACAAGCTATTTGGAATTATATAGGCAAAACCATGTGCCTGAGAAATTATGTTAACGTGTTCTCAACGACGAGAGCCGTTGTATTGCTTGTTCAGTAAAATAAAGCCCAAGTTGGCGATGTTTAATGCCTTACCAAACTTTCTCTTGGGCATGGACCAACCCATCTAACAATGCCCCATCTGAGTAATGGCCTTTTTTTATAAGTCTGCAACTTCTTTTTTTTTAAGAGAGAATAACTGTTATCTCTAAAAATAATGATTCAATATATAGTCTAGTATATCAACCCACATCTAAAAGCGACTATGGAGAACAGACGTCTAAACAAGAGAGTGGGCTCCCTTATTCCCCGAACGCCTAATCCAAGATATAGAGATATTGTCCCTAGTGCATAAAATATCCTTACAGTCTGAAATTATAAGACTAAAATAGGAAAAGTTCAAAAACTTGGAGTTCAAAGTGTGGATAAGGAGCTGACTATCAGTAAAAATTGAATATGCTTGTAGCATACCATCACGAGCAAATAACAAGCACTGTCGAAGAGCAAGCACCTCCGCCATTGTAGGATCTCCATTGCCTTCCTTGTAGCCAGAAAGTGCCAATGAAAAGGAGGTTTCTCCATCTTCAAATAGAATGCCAAAATCAAGGAGGCCAGAATCTACAAATATTGAGCCATTAAAGAAAGTCAACCAATTAGAGGACGACGTCATTACTGTTGTCGTTCGAAAACACAATGGTAGACTGGAAGCAACATTTAGGAGAGTTCCGATAGGCATCAGCTCCTTGAAGTCCCAATAGTAAGAATTAGCTTAGGTATGAATATGATGTGGCGTAACTTGTTTATCATGCCATAATTTTTCATTCCGTGGCAACTATAACTTTCATGCCTGAATACCGATTCTAGCGACATGATTCCTTCCTGCTGTCTCAAGGACGTAGGCCAAAAAATCCTGAAAAGATAACAAAGAGGATGCTAGAACCAAGCCTGCTAACTTCCATAACTCCTTAGCCACGGGACATTTAAGGAATACATACTTCATGAATTCATTTTTTTTGGCAAAACAAGCAATGCAAGCCAACGTTCATTTTACAATTAATTATTTTAAACATTAAAATAAATAAATAAATAAATAAAATCGAGATGTTAAATAATTTATTTATATTTTATAAAATATTATATATATATATAAAACAATTTCTTTTACGTATAATAAAAAATTATAATTTCAAAGTTCACTTAATAAGAAAAACATGATAACACAAAATTAATCTGTTTAAAATTTTTATAATTAAATCAACCAAACTAATTAAATTTTCTAATCGTTATTAGATGAATCTAAAATATAAAAATTTTCTCATCCGTATTTCTCGTTTGTGTCATTACGGGACTTACAGAGCCGCCTTGCTTGAATTACACGGTCAACTTGACATAGTTTTGAAAAGGATTGAGAAGCAATGGCTTCGTTTGAAAATACCTATGGATTTTCATTGGTTAGCCGTTTGAAAAGTAACATAAAATAATTAGTTTAGCGCCTGTTTTAGAATGTGCTTTAGCCAGTAGACTTGCGATTTGTCATTTGTTTAATATTTTAACTTTTTCTTCATGGTCACTAGTAATTCTTCAAATAGTTTATAAGTTTATAATTTAAGAAGTTAGGTGATAAGTTATAGGAATCACAATCACCTGATCTGACCTGACCTGACCTGATCTGACCCGACTCTTTTGTTATAGGAAAAGCTTAAGATTGAGATATATTTTCTGTTCCGGTTACATTTTATTAAATTTTGTTCATAAAATTTATATAAATATGTAGTTAAAATTTAATAGAATAAGAGTGAAACATCGAAATAAAAGTAGAAGATTTCGCGTGTTGAATTTGAGCTGAGGAGAGTTGCCCCAACGAGGACTATTATTTTTAAACGTTTAAATAGTCTTGTTTTGCCTTTATCCCACTAAGCTTGTCCAATTCAAGTTGGAGCCTAGTTTGACTCGGTCAATCCAAGTTTAGTTAACTTTGAATCGAATTGAACTGTGTCTGACCATAGTTGTCATCTCAGGATGCAGATGAGTCGGTAAGGAGTTCTCATAACTTAAGTGAGGTCATGAGTTCGAACCATCTTTACGTATGCAGTCGTTTAAAACTTGGAGCCAGAGTTTTACCTCCCGCAAGGGACCTACCCGACTCAAGCGGGGATTAATCTGAAAATAGATAGATTAAAGGTGTCTTTCCATAGTTGAGACTCTCCTAGGATACCTCATAGGCGACAAAAGAAAAAAAACTTCAAGTTAAATTTATTTTAAGAAACATGTTCGATAAGAATTTTATTTATAAATACAATTTAATCAACATAAATAAGATACATTTTTTAAAATGGATTTTAACTCACATAACTATATATAATCATCTATTATAATAAGACCAATTTTAAAATTTAAAATTAATTAAAAAATTCAATAAAAATAAAAATTCCATCATTTTCATTCTATAGAAATTCAATGTCTAAAATACTATATAAACATTCAAGATAACAAAAGTAACATCCAATTTGATATAGATTAGTTTAAATAAAATAAAATAATTTTGATTAATTAGGTAAAATATTAATTAATTAAAATAATATCCTTTTGTTAACTATTATTTTAACTTTCAAACTAATAAATTTGAGTTGTTTAACTTGGATGGAGTTGAATTAGAATTATTTGATTTAGAGAAAGGATGCCAATGGGTCGAGTCGGGTCGAGCTATGAAGGTTGAGTAGCTCAACTTGTGGCCCGTTCCTTAGCCCGCTCACAAGTTAACCGAACCTTGGTTAGATGAGCCACAACGGTTAAATTTCACTAGTTGATATGAAATTTACGAAAAATATGACCCACATTAAAACATTTTGGCGTACCTCTCTTAAAAAGATCACGTTGTTTTTATAAATTTGCTAGTTTTTTTTACTTCACATTTTACCTAATCTTTTAAATAATTACTAAGGGATGCTTGGTTGGGGGTAATGGAAAAAAATGTATGGGAATGGAATGAAAACTTGTGTTTGACATCAAACTATCATTGAAGGGGTAACATTTTCATTATCTACTTCTTGGCAATCCTCCATTCCCCTAGTAATTGAGAGGAATGAGAATCATTGATCCTCTTACAAGGGCTCTATGTAACTAATTAATAATATTTTAATTAATTATATTATATTTAATTAAAATATTATTATTAATTAAAATATAACTA
>JANIJH010000004.1:5369824-5385347 GCA_024520975.1 Erythroxylum areolatum
TAATCATTCCTTCATTTTAACCAACCATCATAATTATAATGATTATATTCATTCCCATTCCTCACTATATTCATTCCCATTACCATTCCCATTACCTTCTGTGAACCAAGCGTCCCCTAATATTTCTCCTTCGGACCTTTGGTTAGAAGAGCCACAACCCTTGTTTAAGTTGATATGAAATTTACGAAGAATATGACCCGCATTAAAACATTTTGGCGTACCTCTCTTAAAAAAAATCATGTCGTTTTTATAAATCTGTTAGTTTATTTTACTTCACATTTTACCTAATCTTTTAAATAATTACTAATATTTCTCCTACTTGTTAATTAATTAATATTATTAATATTAATACTATTCTTACTACTATTACTATTATTATTAATATTTTGCATAATAATTACTATTATGTTTTCCCTACCTATTAGTAGTAACATTATTAGTTTTCTTATTTTTTCCTACTTCTTCTTATTATTACTATTATTATTATTATTATTGTTTTTATTATTTTCATTATTTTATTATTAATCTCCTACTAATTATTATTAATATTATTATTAATTTTTAATACCTTATTTTGTTTTTGATTTTATTTTTTTATTTATTCTTATTTATTGTGGAAAGATTGCATACTTAAGCTTCTCAGATTTCGTACTTAGCGGGTTACGATGATAAGCACAAATCTAAGGCGTCGTATCTTTGTTTAAAGTTGAATTAGGTTAGAGGCTGATTTTTGATTTTGGAGAGTGTGATTGCTACATTCGATCAAGATCAACTACCACCATTCAGTCTCCTCATAAATTCCATATTTCCCTTGAAATTTACAAGTTGGGAAATGGGTTAGGTGCCGACTGCCGACCATTAATAAAACTCCCAGTTTGGAGCAAAGTCCTCGGGTCGAGCTCTTACGAGTTAATGATTCAGTGCTTCACAAGTCAAAAGCGGAAGAAAGGACCATCAAACGTTTTGTCAGTAAAGTAAGGAGACGACACCAAGACGAGGCTGAGGTTGTGAGTAAAGTGGGGTCCACTTTGAGCAAGCAAAGCAAAGCGAGAGCCTGGTTTGGGTGTGGTGGGGCAAGGTATCATTTACAGACTGCAAATTTCTCAGAACTTGTCAGATTGTAGCTTTCCCTTTTTTTTTTTTAATAATTCAATGCTTTCTTTTTCCTTCTTCTTCTTCTTGTTTCTATCTCTTTGTCCCTTTTCACTTCTTTTCACAACGGCCAAAACCCTTCTTTTCTCTCACCAGTCTCTACCAGGCAGCCTGAAATTAGCGAAACATAAATCAGCAAGCAACAAGCAAAAGTGCAGCTGATGCCCGAATAAAGCTAAAGAGGTAAAGGTAAAAAGAAAAAAAAGACATAAGACGAGATGCTCATTTTCTACTGCGAGGCAGTGGTTGGATTGGATTTAGCTAAAATTGGATAGTTCTTAGCAAGACAAAGCCAACAAAGTCGCCGGTTTCACTTTGTGCTTTTTCACCTTTCGAAGGAAACGGCACCGTTCGATGTGACTAAACGGTGTCGTTATGTCTCCTATCTGGGTTCTTACCATGCAGTGGGAAAACGGTCCAGTCAAGCAAGACTGGTGTCTTTTCTCTTTCTTACAGGGGAACGTGAGCAACAGAATATAAAACATAGATTTCTCAGAACACGAAACTATTCTCCAGTGCAATCTCCGGACAATTTCGTATGTTATTAGTGTCTAACTTCTTTTTTGTTGCTCGGGAAAATTCCGTGTTCCGTGTTTGCCTTCCCTTGTTTAGTTTCCTCCTTTGTTCTTGTAAATCTTCCGCAGCTCAAGCTTCATTCTTTGAACTCGAAACCCAAAGTTAGCCAAATACCCACCAACTAATCTCGTTCGTTTTCTGATCCTTCCATTTGGGTCGTTTTCCCAACTCTCCATGTTTCAGTTCTGCGCTGCGAAAATGATGGTTTAAGTAGCCTTGAAGGGTTGTTGTTGATGCTTTTTTGTCCTTTGTTTTGTATTTTCTTCAGTAAAATCTTTAATAAGGTTGAACGCTTCTGTTATGGCGGAGTCAAGTGAAGTGAGGTTGGTGCGTTGCCCAAAGTGTGAAAACCTTCTACCGGAGCTCCCAGATTACCCTATTTATGAATGCGGCGGCTGCGGTACTGTCCTTCGAGGTAAAAATCTGTCCACTTCTTTATGTTTTGCTTGATCATATAGTTAGAGGAAAGAAGGTGAAATTAAGGTTTTTCTATTTGATAAGGATCAAAATATTGTTTTCGAGTCAAAGGGTTTCCTCTTCGTTTAGTTCTTTTCAGAAACAAACCAAATTGATGTACACAGTTTCTTTTTGCACTTTCTTCTTTTCGTTGTGAATTGTAATTGAAATTTGCACGATAGTGAAGTCAGCAACTAAATACGATTCTAGGATTTTACTCCGAGTTGATAAAAGATTTGGCTTTAACCATGTTTTTAACTTGTTAAAAAGGACAAGATTGATGTTTTAGTTTATTGGAATACTGTTTGATTACTATTAAACAACAGACTAGGTGTGTTCAATCGTTCTCCACTTGCAATGTATTTTTGTTTGTTTGTCTTTACCTTGTTTCTTTAAGTTCAGTCTGTAAAATGAAATACCTTTCTTTTTTTACATAAATTTCAGCGAAAATAAAAAATCAGGATCAAGATATGTTACCAGAGAAGTCAGATGGTGAGAAGGTAGTTGGATCGGCTGATAAGTTGCAGGATTCGTTGAAAAAGGAAATAGTGGCCTCGGATTATGCATCAGTTGCAGATGTTCACTCCACTAACTTAAACAAGGATGATGCTAATCATGAGGAGAGATGTAGGAAGGAATCGATGTCTGACAATTGTAAATTGGTTGATGAAAATGGCGTTGGGTCTCCTGACATGGACTTGAACATGGCTGGTTCCAGTCATGTAGCGGGAAGAGAAAAAAGTAGTGAAAAAGGTGTTGATATGCAGATGAACAAGGGTGATGCGAGTGACGTAGTAGGAAGAGATCGTGGTGCTTTGAATCCCAAAATTGGGTTTAAAAGTGGTCACCGTAGGTCTGGACCAATTTCTGGATGGAAAAGTGGGGAGGGAGGTGAGATTGGGGGATTTGAAAGAATCATGAGAACTGAGGTGGAAGGAGTAAGGTTTTCGACTTCAAAGTATTTGGACGAGGGACCATCAAACTACAATCTCGATACTCCTTATTGTCCTGGGGAACTTTTGAGGAATCATGATCACCATGATGGTACCAATAGAATTCAGTACCTCGAGAAAGATCGGGTAGAACTTCTGAAGAAGTTGGATGAGCTGAAGGAAAAACTTAGCAGGTCCTGTGATGTTGCTAATAAAGCCAAAGAAAAAGTCCCTCTTAATAGGAGGATGGCTCCGGCAGATTCTTATGGTGGTACCAGTACTTGGATTCCAGGTGGTTCTTCAGTACCCGATAAGGTAATGCAGTCTTTTGCACCTGATAACAATGTTCCTGAAGCCCCTTTTTTTAGTCATCAGCCTGAACCTTTTCCCTATACTGATGGGCATGGAATGGCTACAAATAGCTTTTGTCCTTCAATCCACAAGTCAGATCATGTTCCCAGATTTGGGGATCCTTTTGGAGCCCAAGTGCTCGAGAGAGCTCAACATCACCTACCTAGAGGATATAGACAACATCCTAATCAGTATTATTCTGCAAATTACTTTGAAAATAATCCTGGTCCATTTGAAACATACCCACCTAATGCAAATTTTCACCAACCTCATTGTTCTTGTTTCCATTGTTGTGATAAACATCATGGAGTTTCCGTACCAGCTCCTCCCCCGACTTGTTGCAATAATAGGTTTCCTGATTTAACAAACAACCCCTTGCTGTACCGCCAAGACAATTCTCCTTCATTTAGTCCCCATGTTTATAATTTAGCAAATACTGTTCCATTGGCACTGAATCTTCGTGCTTCTCAAACACACACAAGGTGGCCAAGTGATATTAACTTACAAACAGGTGACTTTGTTCGCCGACGTCCTCGGAAGGCAGTCTTAAAAAGTAGTGGTCGACACTGCCATCCCATGGCTGGTGGTGCTCCATTCTTAACATGTTTCAATTGCTTTGAACTGCTGCGACTTCCCAGAAGGTTACTCCATAAGGAAAGTAGTCAACAGAAGATACAATGTGGATCATGTTTTACGATCATCAATTATGCTGTTATAAACAAGAAACTTGTTCTTTCTTTAGAGACGGGAACGCCACCAATCCCCAGAGAAGTTGATGATAGCTCCACTGAGAGGATAAATGGCAATCTTTCTTATTATGGTGGCCATATCAATAGGATAAATGCTAATTTTTCTTCTGATGATTACGATTCTGGTTATGACTTCCAAACAGTGGATACGGATCCAATAGCATCATCGTTAGACCAGGGTTTGAATTCAACTAAACCCCAGGAGAATCAAAGCTTCCATTCAACATCTTTGAGTACCTCTGAGGATGAACTTAGTCCTGAAGTTTTAAATGCTCCTAGAGAGGTCATTAACTGCGTTCTGCAATCACATAAACCTATTCTGTCTCCAGCCCCACCCAGGTCACCACTTCAAGAGAAATTTGATTACCCTTCCAGTAATCACATGGAAAATCGATATGGGAAGGGAAACCGAAGTAGTCGGTCTGATCAAGAAAAGGTGATACCAAACAAGACAACTACAAGACAAAATTCTATGAAAGAAGTGTCATTAGCAACAGAGATGGATGTGCCATTCCATGAGTATGCTAACAGTGGGGTGTCGCATGATTCAGGGGATGCTAGCAGAGAAGATAGTAGATCAAAAAGCAATAAAGGTGGTGACTCGTTCTTGGCCAACATTATTAAGAAGAGCTTTAAGGACTTCCCAAGATTTAATCACATAGATGAACATAATAGAAAGGTTTCTGTAAATGGCCATCCAATACCTGATCGTGTGGTAAAGAAAGCTGAGAAATTGGCTGGACCAATCCATCCTGGAAACTATTGGTGAGTTCATATTGACAAGCACCTCTTCTCATTCCAAAACAGTTGCATAATTTTTATGTCTTCATAGCCTAGTGTAGTCTCTGCCATTGGCATGTGCATGTAACCTTGCGGAAATAATTGGCCAGTAGTGATCTTAGTAAAATGAACAAATCCTAGCAATCATTCCTCACCAAGGTTTTTCCCCCTTACATGTCATGCAAAAAAAGTGTACACTTGAAACGTCAAATACCCCTTATAACTTGGCATATTATCTCTCGCTCACAATGGTGCAAGTGTTCCTCAGTTCCTGAGTATTTTGGTTAATATAATCCTTTCGCATCACTTGCCGTTATCATTTTAACCCTAACCCGTAAAGGGGCAAATTGTACTGATCATATGCTTTTTCTGTGGTCTTCAAACCAGGTATGATTACAAAGCTGGATTTTGGGGTGTCATTGGTGGACCTTGTCTTGGCATAATTCCTGTAAGATAGCCTGAAATTTGAGTGACATAATAGTGACCGTAGTCTAGTTTGAACATTTTCAACTCATGAGAATGGAGTTCCTTTTGCAGCCATCCATCGAAGAATTCAATTATCCTATACCGGAGAATTGTGCTGGTGGTAATACTGGTGTGTTTGTAAATGGAAGAGAATTGCATCATAAAGATATGGAATTGCTTGCTACTAGAGGACTTCCAACTGAGAGGGACAGGGCTTACATTGTCGATATATCTGGGAGAGTCCTGGACGAGGATACTGGTGAAGAACTAGATAGTCTGGGCAAGCTTGCCCCGACGTAAGTATCCAATCTTCCCTCAGTTTCTTTCACTCGCTATTGTTGAGATCAGAGTTTCTTTCTCTATGCTGGCTACGTATTGGTTTTGGGAAGCATTCAAATGTCGTGACCACAAATAATTATAAATAAAAATCACCAGCTTCATCCCAAATTTCTCCAATTTAATGCAGAGTTGAATTTTCCTTTTGTTTAAAAGTGATATAATATGTCATCTGGATAGGTAAATGACATGGATACAATCATGATAACTGTATCTGTAGCCAACACATTCGATAACTTCATCTGCACTTTAATTTGTAGAAAGCGATTATCAGACTAGCATTTGCATTGATACATTTTACTGAACTTCTAACAACTTTGGATTCATTAAGCGATTCTTTTTTCTAAAAACCTATCATCTAGACTCACTGATAATGACCTTATGTGCTTTCTGCCTTCCCTTTTTTTTAACAGAGTTGAGAAGGTGAAGCATGGGTTTGGCATGAGAGTACCAAAAGCAGCAGCTTCCTGAACTTGTGGGGACTTAAAAACATCTCTTATGGCTTCTGGCCATTGGAGAGTATGACAACCAGATTGCAGTAGAAACTGAATTAATAGATTGACCGGACCAAACTTTTTTCCAGAGTTCATGTTGCTCCTAGGTATTTGTAGAAATGTAGGTTTTTGCAAATGTCATGCTAGTTATTTGTTAGATGTATCAATGTTCCTTTGTCAATGTGTTGTTTCTCCATCTACAACAAATGTTTGTGTCATGCTTATCCTTTTTTCGATGTAATTCAATTCGGTTCCTGATTCAAATACCATTGCATGTCGGTTGTGTTACAAGTTTCTGATAAATCTAAATTCCTGGACCTGCCATTTGAATCATTTTCATCTTTTTCTGGGGTTGGACTCTTTACTTGACCTTTAAAAGCTTCATCCTGGAAATATTTTTAGATATATATACAACATGTTTTAAATATTTAAACTTTAATATGGACCTCATCAATCATTGGTACATCAGGTGCATACCTACGGTAACTACATACTAAGGACAGTTTGCATGTCCACCGTCTCTGACGGACAAGATCAGGGGTTGATGTATTCATGTATGTAAAACTGGGCCCTTATCTTGGCCTCACAGGTTTGTGGGGCTTGTCATGTAAGCAAAAGTCACAGACCTGTCTTTCTAAGTTTGTATAAGATTTCTACCTGTCCTGTCATAGGAAGATGATCAATGTAAGACTACGCAGAGCTGGATAGGTCTTTTCAATTCAAAGCTTTCGTTTTCCTCCCTTAAATGACAAGCTTCTCACTCCAGCTCCAGGGTCCCCACCTGAGGCCCTTTCAGAATCTTATCATCTCCGACCCGGAGTTGTCAATAGCTTATAGAATAAGAGATTTAAGAATTAAAATATTTAACTTAATTAAAAATAATTATAAAATTATTTAAATATTAAATAAAATTATAATTATAATATAAGTAAAAGAAATTATTCTTATCAATTATAAAACTTAAATAAAAATGATCAATTTTTAGGAAAAATATTATTAAAATAAATCGAATAAAAAATTTCAAACTCGAATTAAAAAATTGAACAATTCAAATTTTTTTATAATTAAATTGGTAAAAACGTTTAAAATTTTCAATTAGTCATTTGAAAATTCGGATTCATAATCAATCGATATTATTATTATTATTCTAAAGGATAAAAACAAGTTTTTTAGGTTTAGTAGATATTTTGATTAATTTATTTAGTGCACTTAAGAATTGTTATCACATAACATATTTTATTTAAAATTATTCACAATAAAATTTAAAGTAATATTTAATCCACAATTATTCCTTATCATTAAAAAATTAAATTGGTTCGATCTATTCCATTGTGAAATTTCAAATTAACCAATTTTTGGTTTCATTTTCAATTTTTTGGATCGATTTAATAAATCATGTTATTAAAAATTAATTAATTTATTACCTATCTGATTGATTTTTATAAACTAATCAATTTTTATAAATCAAAATAAATTAATTAATTTTTATTTAGTATTTTTCTTTGTAATTAAATTTTAAAGTAATGATATTCTCCTTTAATTATATTTAAAATTTTTAATTTTATTAATATTTAACCGATTTTAATACAATTTAATATTAGTTATACTTTTTTAAATTTTAAATTTCTTATTTTGGATATTGTACATGATTGAATAGTCTTTAACGTTGTCGATTTGAGCATTAGACATAGTTGAACAGGATAATATTAGAACGAAAATCTAAATTCATGAAACTGACTTAAGATGTTGACGATCTTAATTTAATAAATAAAATGGTATTATTTTATTTAAATTTCATTATACAACGATTTAAACTTAATTAAAATGATGTTACATTTTATAAATAATTTTTAAAATTTATTTATTTATAAATTATCCCTTCTTCGTGAGCGAAACTAATAAAGAAGTCCACTGTTGTATCGTTTAGCATTACGAGACGTCATCAAGACTGATGCTGTGGTCCTCACTAACTTACTTCATCAACACTAATGCTCTTCTCTTATTCCAAACCATAAAACTATAAATTAAAGACATACGAATCAAAATCTACTTTTCTGTCCAAAAGTTTGTTTAAATGTCTTAATCATTTGCATAAAGCAATTAAGAGCTCCCAAACCCTACCCTATAATCTAACACTCTTCTTTCTATTTTGTTTCGATACTATGCTCAGTAGTGACGGAGCTAAAAATTTAAGATAAAAGGGTCTAAATATTTAATTTTTTTAAATTTTAAAGAACCCAGTACATTACTGACTTTCAAAAAACTCCAATCTTATATATATATATATTAAAAATAAAAAAAGTATTTATTTTTTTAAAATTTTAGGAGCCCAAGCATGTATCTCCGTCCCTACTGCTCAGCCTCTTCATGCATTAATGCAAATGGATAAGCAATTAATTGAAAAAATACAAAATATTTATTATTAAATTAGTGACATTGATCATTGTCTTTTGATTTATCACAATTTTTTCAAATAATGAAACTTTTATTTATTATTTTTTAAACATATAATGTGCATTGTTTGAGTCCATACAAAAATTTACTTATCATGAAACTGTAATGTATATAAATTAATTATTAATTTAAATAAAATCAAATTTAAGATTTAATTTGAATCATCAAGTTATTAATATTTAATTAGATTAGATATATTATTTATATCAAATGTGTATTTTAATTATTTTTATTTAAAATTTAGGATAAATTTTTTAATCTTTTTAAATTAAGGGTTAAAAAAGTTCAAATTTTGCTCAATTTTTTAATTATAACTTGAACTTTAAAAATGACAATTAAATAATCAATTTTTCAATTTTAGTCAAAAGTTAATGCAATTCAGGAACGAATTGAAGAGTTCGATGCGATGCGAGAATGAACCGAGAAGCTTAGGGCGATGCGAGAACAAATTGAGAAGCAACAGACGTCTGTGCGAGAATGAATGGTAGGGACTTTAATTTAGGGATTTCAATTTAGCTATTATGCTAGAACCAAAATCAATCAATTTAATTAAACGATATAATTTAGTTAAATTTAATTAGTTAGTTTAATTATGCATTATGTGTATAAGTGTTTAGGATTTCTAAAATGAATGATAAACCACGTGAGCAAACTTAATAGAGATGTCAATATCAAACTTAATAGACATGTCAATATCATGAAATAATTGAAAAAATTAAAAATTTAAGTATTTAATTGTTATTTTTAAAATTTAGATTATAATTATAAAATTAGAAAAGTTTTAGAATTTTTTTCTTTTAATTAACTCTTAAATTAAATATTCCCATTAGGAAAAGAAAGATATAATAAGGTTTAAGAGGGACTGGTCCACCATGCATGTAACCAATCTCTTTCTATGAACTTCCAGCTCATAAGATCCAATCCAATGACCTACTATTGAGATCTAAGGTGGAGGCCATGCCATGTGCATTAGATCTAAAAACTAAAATCTTTACTCTGCAAATTCCAATTAAACTATGTGAGAGCAAATGGTGTATTTTTTTGGTGCACTAGGACCTCCCTCCCTGTCATCTGCACTTTTCTTGTCCTGCTCCATCACATCACCATTTCCCATAACCTGCTAATCTCAGAAGAACGTTGGAAATTATACAGTTTGCACCAAAATCCATAAACGGCATTATTACCCATAGTCAAAACAACGTTTTGGTTGTTGGGAAAAACCAACTCGGTTTAACTCCCGTCTCCTTGCCCCCTCTGTGTCTCTCTCTATCTCGTGTCGAGCGGCTTTCTTGGTTTCTCTAACACAAAATGGTCAAGGAGCTGCGGTCTGATTCGATCCCATTTTCCCTCACCAAGCACAATCACGTCTTTGTAAAGTTTGCAGTCTCCTTCCTTTTGGTGGGTCTTGCATTTCGTTTGTTAGTCTCTGATTCAATTAGATTACCGTCAGCGGTGGAGAAACCAACTTTTGGGGAAGATAAAGCAGAGACTTCAGTTGCTTCTCAGCCTATTCATCAGCAGCAGGTTTCTAGTTCTAGTGATTTTCGGAATAATCGAAGCAGAACTTCGCAGACAGGTAAGGAACATTCACGCCATGCAATACCAGAAAATGTAACCTATGAGCACACCATCTCGTTTTTTCCTTGCTTTCTGAATATATTGTACCACTTTTCTTCTACTGTTACTAATAATTGCAGTTCTTCCTTTCCCTACTTGTTTTAGTTATTTTGTTGGGGGTGTTCTCTATGTTCTTGTTTAAAGAAAAGTTGGATCTTGGAGTTGGCTTTGAGGTGAAGTTTTGCTATTTAATTTGGATTGTCAGTCTTCTTCTAAAGCGCCGATGAACATAATTTCAGAAATGAGTATCCGATTCACTTCCAATCAGACGATTTTGTCTCTTTTGCTTCTTCGTCCTGTTAATCTCTTGTGACAGTGTTCTTTATTTATCACTTGCTTTGATCATCTTGTTTCTATGTCTATGCTTTCTGTTGGTGGTTTCAATCTATGAACAGTAAGTAAATTTAGAACTGAATCTGTTAATCTCCCTGTGTCTTGTCTTCTTTCTTAAACGCGGTGTTGATTTGCTGGACCATATGTGGTTGCAGGGAAATGTGATTTGTTTACTGGAGATTGGATACCGGACACTTCAGGTCCGTTTTACACCAACCAGAGTTGCCTTGCGATAGAAGGTCATCAGAACTGTATGAAAAATGGAAGATCCGATTCAGGATATCTCTACTGGAGGTGGAATCCGAGGGACTGTGAGCTACCCAGGTTCAGTGCAGACAAGTTTCTTCATCTTATGAGGAATAAATCTTGGGGTTTCATTGGCGATTCCATATCTCGAAACCATGTTCAGTCATTGTTCTGCATTCTCTCTCAGGTTTGTGTTTAAGCTCGAAGGAAAATTCTCCATGGCCTAACCATTTTATAACTCCAACTCACTTTTCGGATTTGACATTCCCTCTCTGCTACTTTTTCACTTGTGTGTAATAGAATAAATGTTAAATAGTTGGAGTAGAAGCTAAGTTTCATTTGACTAGAATCATGGTTAACATCTTATTTTGTGCATTTGACATGGCAAACCTGTGGTCTGGGTTGTTTATAGAGTTCAGAGAGCAGATAGGTCCCCACCTCTCCATATTGCTACATAGGCACTTATCCAATCTATTAGGGACAAGGTTCTGAGAGGTTAATGTTTGGTGTATGTAAGAGAACTCTGTGACTTGGCTTTGGTTGCAAAATGTTATATCAGAAGGAGAGTTGTCACGAGATCATTTTTGGTAGAATTGTGGAGTACAGCTGCTAAGTCCCTTTCCCGGTTGGTTTAACCACAAGTGAAGGACTCTACCGTCGTTTTGTGAGAAATGATTAAGAGTAGTTTGATCTAAGCAATTTCTTTTCTTGGACCTTTTCTCTTTCAACTATCTTTATTGCCTTGAAATTGTCTATGGTGCTCGTACGCTTCATTAAAGCCTGCGGGGATGACACTCATTGGCCTACCTACACGTTTCACATTTTGTTTTAGCTGTTTGCAGTTGTATCTCTTGTACTTTGAAGCATTATATTCTCTGATCATTCATAAGAGTGACCCTACAAACACTTGGTGACCAATTTGTTTTGGTTATTATATCCCACAGGTGGAGCCAGGTATAGAGGTATATCATGATGAGGAATACAGATCCAAAATATGGCACTTTCCATCTCATAATTTTACTTTATCAGTGATCTGGACCCCCTTCCTCCTCAAAGCTGAAATCTTCGAGGACATGAATGGAGTTGCCTCTTCAGAAATTCAGCTTCATCTGGATAAACTTGATGAGAAATGGACAGAACAATATAAGAAATTTGATTATGCAGTAATTGCTGGTGGGAAATGGTTTCTGAAAACTGCAATATACCATGAGAATAACACTGTTACCGGCTGCCATTACTGCCCGGGGAAGAACTTCACTGAATTAGGATTCGACTATGCATATCGCAAAGCACTGCAAATGATTCTTCAGTTCATTGTTAACTCTGGGCACGAAGCTTCTGTCTTTATCAGAACATCTACGCCAGACCATTTTGAGAATGGAGAATGGTTTAGTGGAGGGACTTGCAATAGAACAGTACCCTTCAAAGAAGGGGAGGTAGATATGACCGATGTGGATAGAGTGATGAGAGATATTGAATTGGAAGAATTTGAGAAGGCAACTCCATTAGGATCCAAAAATGGGGTCATCTTAAATCTTCTGGATACAACTAGATTGTCTTTGTTGAGACCAGATGGGCACCCTGGACCTTACAGGAACTTCCAGCCATTTGGAGAAAACAAGAATGCTAAAGTTCAGAATGATTGTTTACACTGGTGCTTGCCAGGGCCAATAGACTCTTGGAATGATTTGATAATGGAGATGATACAACATGATGGTACACATAGGTGACAATTTTTAGGAGTCTCAGTTTTCAATGATATTGAGAAGAGCTAGCCCGACTGCTATTCGATGTAAGCTATATGTGCATGTAGTTGAATAAACCGACTAAATTACCACTTCCATCACTCATGGATTGAATGGGCTTTTCTTGGGCTTAAAGAAAAGGATCAATTTCTGCCAAATGCCTACTCATTCAAATCTTGTTTCCACATTTGTATATAGAGAGAAAACGAAATCAAATGTATTATATTCTTTGTCCCTTTACCGTAATTATCTACTTTGATTCGAGGTTCTTCTTCATGGTTATTTATTTTAATCATGGAATTAAAACTCCAACCAATGCAATCACAAAGCAATCGCCCTTTCTTACCGCAAAACCATGTACTTGGGGGAAAATTTACCGTGGCCAATTCTGCACCAGACATGTTCCATGAAATTTTTTAAAATCAAAATACGAAATTACAATTATATAGCCCCTAAATGTAACACACAAGCATGCCCCAGGCAGTAGGAAAGATAACACAAGATGGGAACCACTATTCCAAAAGTTTCTTCTTGCAAATATATATACGCGGGCGCGCCCGCGCCACGACGTCAGCAGATATTAAGTTGTTAATACCCAATAAGGATGGCAAGGACAACACATTAAGCCACTCTAGTTTAGAGTCCTAAATTGGAACATTTTCAAGAAACCACATTCAAACAAAGTCTGCTTTATTCATGTCACATTGTATTTAAATACTTGGCATCAGAGGGAAGATAGGAATTAATTTATTAGAATATGCGAAGATAAGTGCATAGCTGCAGATCAAATTGCTCCAAATTATTGAACTACGAAATTATGTCTGAAACTGCAGCTTAAATGAACATTCTAAAAACACAGTCAACAACAGCACTCCACTCCCTCACACCCAAAAGGAAAACAAAAGCTTACAAATTGAAAAGCAATTCCTCATCTTTTGCACGCTACTTAGTTGATGGTTGTTGATCTGGCTTCCTTTGCCCAGGTTTAGAAAAAGGTAGCTGCACATTTAGAATTTTCTACAAGGTATAAAAATTGGGTACTATGTAGGAACTTTAACATATATTCTAAAAACATTCAAACCCACGAGAGAAATAAAAAGAATCATAAACAGCAGGGCGAGAACAGAATAGTTGCCATTTGAATCAAGTTCTAGGCTAAAGTCCAAAGGTCTTGCTTGATCCAATGTTGATTATTTAGTTACTCAACAAGGAAGGCATGCATTTTAAACTCTAAAATCAAGTGAGTTTAAAGATAAGTAATGGAACAAAGTAGCAGAACACGGAACAGAAAGTCCATAAAAAGCTCATTGTTTCCAGGCTAACGATGATCATAAAGTATTTAAACATCTGACAAAAGAAAATCTTTCTAAAGTTTGTTCTGCATGTCGCAACAGATTTTCGAGCTAATATCAGTCAACATAATTCAATCACAGAAAACAGCATCACCCAATTCAACAAACTCCATAAGGCACAACAGTTCATGCTTAGAATCCAACGGAAACAGCTGAGGATTGGATAACCTTTGCTAGATTTTGTCAAAAGTCAGATCTAAACAAGCCTAGGGTTTCGAAATTAAACGGAAAAGGGGAAATAAAAGAGACATTACATCCTCGACGAAAAGATAGTTGGCGACGACCACAGCGACGGCGATCCCGCCGAGAATAGCCGTAGGTCCAGTTAACAGACTCCACTTCCGGTGTATCATCTCTCCCCTCCGGCAACGATCCTGGCTCCGCTTTCACAACCCAATCACACACGATACCATCCAAACCCAATACCCTCCCATCAAGAACTTTCTTATTTTAGTTGATTTTGTCTTCTCTTGGACTGGGCTGATGGTTGGTAACTGTAACCTTTTATTTTGGGCTTCAAAGTTGGACGTACAGAATATTTAAATTTTTATTAAAAATGATTAAGTTATTTTAATTTATTGACAGACTTTAATTTATTAATCATATTAATTTTTAAACATAAAATTATTATTTAGACGTAGTAATTATATTTTTAAAAAATATTTTATTAATTGAATATATAAACATAAAAATTATTAAATTTAATTATATTTGTTTTAAAAATAAAATTTAACGCAAAAATAAAATAAATAATTTAAATTATATTACAAGTAATTTTATTAATAATTAATATAAAATATTTAATTTTTTATTAGAAAAATACAAAAACGAAAAATTTCACAACCAATCAATTTCAATCGGTAGATTTTAGATTGAGATAATGGTCTTTATGCTGCCGCGTGTACATGTAGAAGAGACCAATCACAATCCTCGTTCGAATTAAGAGAAAATATCTTGTATCCGATATTATTCTATCTTATTTTGTCTTATAGAATCTCAATTATTTATTTTGCGAGACTTATGTAAGATTTATACGGGACTTATATAAATAAATGATTGAGATTCATTTAACACGATAAGATACCTTACACACAAAATTTAGACTTTCACTCTCCAATTAAATCCAGGAGTAGTAGACGAACTGACTCTACTGAAACAGCACCTAATTCCTCTCCTTTTCTCGGTTAGCTACAGCAACGCAATAACTACAGTCAAAGCATCACTCAGGATAAAGGCCAAAGCTTCAATGGCAGAAAAACAAAGCCATATGACCCATGTCGCAATTCTAACGCTTCCTGCAATGGGTCACCTCATCCCATTCGCCGAGTTAACGAAGCGTCTCGTTGATCAACATAACATGTCCATCACTTTCATTGTTCCAACAATCTCTCCTCCTTCCATGGCTCAAAAATCTGTTGTTGAATCGCTCGGTGGCTCAGTGAACTCCATATTTCTTCCTCCGGTTTCACTACACGACGTGCCTAA
>JANIJH010000004.1:5498722-5514538 GCA_024520975.1 Erythroxylum areolatum
ATTATGCATAGTTTAGTTATTACTCACTAAGCTATATGCTTAGCATGGTGGATTTGCCCCGTGTAGGTTCTGAGCGATGTTTATAAAGACTAGGACAAGACAACAGCAATGGCCAATGGAGTATAAGTGTTGTTTTGAAAATAATGTAAATTTTTAGTTTGACTTTTGGCTTGTATCTGATATGTATAAGTGAATTTGTTTGTAAGCTTGTAACAACGATACTTCAGTTTGGTTTGAAATTTACAGCGAGTTTGTGTTAAGTACTGTGTAATTTAATGTATGTTTGCCTGAATTGTCTATTGGAAGTTTTCGTATACTTTGATTTGTTTGTAATGTTTTGTGTGGCATTCATATATCCTTCCAGGGGGTATATGGATGTTACATCAATGACTCATTATCCAAGTTTGTTAAAAGGGAATGAAAAACTAGAAACATGTTACAAACTCAAACAAATTCCAATGATAAACATGAAATATGATATAACCATATAAGTGAAAGTAATTTTAAAACTACATTTTTCAAAGGAAAATATTTGCATAGTAGAAACCTATCTCCTAATGTGACAAATGAGTATGGAGCATCCAAATCTGGGCATATGTACACACATTCCACATCCACTGGGACTAATCTTAAAAGTAAGGATCATAATTTTATATATGGCTCACAACCTAGGCATAGACTTTAGTACTATCTAAGGAAGAATAGGCCTAACTCTTACGATAATATATGCAAACCTACTAGCAACCTTTTAAGCCTCAAATAAGCATACATCAAGTTTTCATTTGTAGTCAGCATCATACATATAATTATATGACATTTCACTACCTTAGGAGAATATTCAATAACTGTAATGTCCAAAGGAAGATAATATACATATATACAAAGAGGTCCAATAAATACATATATGCATCGTCGTTGCTCATATTATATGATATGTCATTTTTGTGATAAGTATGGATATACTGCAAAAAATTTGTTTTCGTAAACAAAAAATGTTAATCAAATCCTTGAAAGTGTAGGTTGGACAGAAGAAAGAACTTAACAACTAAGGAACCAAACTCATTTGGGTTCTTAAAACACATTGATTGTCTTGCTCTTGTAAGGTTTAAAGAAAAGAAAGAGCTAGAAGAGATATACGTTATTTAATTATGTATTATTATGGAGTTTATGCATTTTATCATGAAGAATCTAACTTTCTTGTCTCCAAGAAAATATAAACAATGTTATTGTAGGATATGGAGAATTTAACCACCAAAGATTTTACAAAAGAGACAATTGTTGAACCAATTGAAAGAGATGAGAGGATGAGAAGCCTCCAGTGGATTGTAAAGCTCGATAATAATATTTATTTAAATCTCTTATACGTAATGTTCAACATGAGGTAATTATTAGTCTATGTTATAAAAATGTGATAACATGTATTTATGTGTCAATTTAAGTATATTTTATCTTTTCTTTCTTATTTTATCTTTATTTTAGTTGATTTTTTTTATCTCTCGGACTAGCTAATGGTTGATATATGTGACCTTTTATTTTGGGCTTCAAAGTTGATGTATATCATTAATGCAAGAAATAAAGAGAATCTTTAAATCTTTATTAAAAATAATCAAGTTATTTTATTTTACTGATATACTTTAATTATAATAAGACACCCCTTATATATTGACACTGTAGATCTAATTGTAATTTAGATTAAAATATCCCTATGTACAATGAAGTTTGGTCAACTTAGATTCCTAAGAGGTATTCCTTAATCTCTACATATAGGCCTTAACCTAAAGAATTGATTTAAGGTTCTAGATTAAACTAATGTGGCTTAAAATCTACTTATGTAGAACAACACGTATTTATGGAGTTTCCCTTTAAACTAGTCTTTTTATAGCTAGACTAGGGTTACACACATCTCCATGTAGGCGCTATTCACATGATCCTAACATTACATAGGAGAAAAGGCATACTAACAACAACTTGAATTTCTCTCTTAGATACGGAGTACACATCTTACCAAAATACTTTGATCGGCAACCTCCTAACCGCTCTCAACAATGGAAGTTTCATAATGACTATTGCTCTAGAATTTAATGTCAAACTTGATGATCCGACTTTACCTACAAGACTAAAAGTTCAAATTCAAATTGTTGGAGTTGAGCAAGATCTTACTACTATTATGGTCATACTCCATCATCAAATCATTTACAAATTATAGAACCATGCTCTAAATCAGCCTTATCATTTGAACATTTATCCAGACATTGAATTCATGTAGTTAATCTCTCTATTTTGTTGATGAGACATCATTAAAAGTGAACTATGGTCCTAAAATAGGTTTACAGATACGAGTTACTTATGGTATCACTGATTTAGTCATTGATTCAACATCTTCAAGTGTGGAACAACCATCATCATTTGAGATATCAAAGGGAGATTTGTAAGCTGTTCAAATCATTTATAGCTTTTTGTAAAAGAATCAAATTCTTTGCTTTCATATTGACTTTCAGAGCTATCTGAAACTAGTTAAAGGGTGTCTATGAAGTCTTGGGTGGTCATGGGTTCTTTTGTTGTGTCCATATTTAGGGAAGGTCTTTCTTTTAGTAGAGAAGTTGGTGGCATTTAGATCTGTAAAGTTTTAGAAGTTGATGAAATGTTTTTTGCTGGTAGGTTTAGCTTGGAAGGCTTTGATGATTTTGAAAGGGTTTGTCTGAACAATGGATATTACATTTTGAAGACTTTTTCATAGTTAGTAGCTTCAAGATAGGATGAAAGTGTTATAAGGAGGTCTTACGGCTATAAATGTCAAGGGGTATAGTTCATATATAGTTTTGGATTGTTCTTTAGCCATATCTGACTCAATTTTTTTGTTCTATTCTCAAAATTTTTGTAGTTCTCTTTCTTTCTTAGAGAAGTCTGGTCCACAATAATACTGGTCAATATATCTTTTCAAATCAAATAATCTCAAATCAAATCAAGTTGGGCAGCTTGATTGAGTAGTCATTGATAAAATTGTTGCACTTGGAGAGATATTATCAATATCAAAAGGGTCAAATTTGACATTTTTTACACCGTTAGTTAAGTTTAATCATAAGATTCCAAAGAGTACATATAAGACCCTAACATGTAGAAAACGTTTAAATATCACCCCATAGTAATGGAAAAATTGACAACTCGATGATGCTGTTAGTTTTCTACAAGTCAGTAATGACCTGACACTTTTTAATATTATTTTATTTCATTTGTTGGCCCTACATTGCCACTTCAGATCTGATGTGGCAATATGGGGCCGAATTTATTTTAAAAATGTTATTAATTTTTAATATGTGGGACCCACTGTATTTAATTAATCCTAATTTTGATTAACATAACTATTTAACGTAACTAATTATAACAGATTAGTTAACCTTAACTTGATTTAACCTAACAATTAAATTAAATAAAGAAAATATTAAGTAAACTAATAACTATTATTATGTACGACAATGTTTAATATTAAGTAAACTAAATCCTTAATACAGTTAAAATACCTAAAGTGAAAATCTGCAAATTTTCACCGAACGTTCCCCTCCTTCACCACCGTCTACAATAACCCAACAACAATAGTTATTGGTCACCATCAAAGTTGTCACCTGGTCACCACCAATTGCCCTAAGCTCCATATGAGTTTATTAGATTTTTTCATATGTTTTGGAGGCTTTCCTCTTGTAAGCTCCATATGAGTTTATTGTTGTTATCTGTTAGTTAATTGTTGCTGTCTGTTAGATTTTGTCGTGTGTTGGGTTGCCCTTAATGTGGTTCTATCTTGAGTTAATTGTTTCTAATTTATTTGATTGTGTCATGTGTTTTGGCTACTTTTTTCTTGAGGTCTACACATGGAAGTTGTAACTTTTGACTGCTTTCTTCTTATAGTCTACACATGGGAGTTGTAACTTTTGATTACACATGGGGCATATTTGTGTTGTTAATTTTTTTTCTTAGCATGAATCAAGAAGTATAAGGACTAGAAATAGTTTTTTTTCTTCTTTTGAACTCACTTCAATCCTACCTAGAAACTCCAAAGATAGATTAGATGAGTAAAAGCCAACACTGTATGCCATAAATTATTTCCTTCACATTACTTTCCTCTCCATCTCCGTCCCTCAATGTATTATCATTTACATCACTTGTATTTACATTTGCATTTGCATCTGCATTGGCATATAGTCTTACCTATACATAACATCCTTCACCAAAGTAATATCTTTATTCATGTCATTTTCCATCTATACGTGCTAATTTTCATACCACTTTAACATTGGTAATACCTCTATTGAATCATCATATGCTCCAAGTATACATCTACAATCCCATATACTTGAATAACTTAATCAAATCTACAGCACTTTAGTTAGACTACAATTTCCTTAAACATTCACTAAGCTCATCCTAGGAATCAAATATCAAGCTCTGACTTTGTTCTAATAGCCTAATGGTAAACCTATTTCATAAACTTCTCCAATGTTATATTTTTAGGTTGGGATCATTATATTAAATAATGCCTCCTTATACGAAATGCTCACCACTAAATAACCTAATGCTTACTTTCTTATTAACTTTCATTCTATAAAGCACGTGATAAAGTTTGTAAAGAGTTGGTAATAATAATACCAATACAAGTAACAAAGTATGTGTAGTTGTTCCAAAAGGACCAATGCATGTAACAACGTATATAATAGAATATATACTGAACATGTAGCAAAATATGTACAAAGCATATAATAAAACATGTATAGAGCATGTAATAAAATATCTAACAAAGTTTAACTCATATATATTACTATAAGAAATGCTCTAACAATAATATTTTTTTAATCTAAATCTAACAACAACGGGTGATTCTAACTATATTTTTGTATGCTCCATTGACTTTGATTTAGTGAACTTTATCTTAGAATGAATTAATGCTGGCTTTGACTTTTAGTTATATGTATCACTTAATAATTGTTAACTAATAACTGTTGTTTAAAATTTAAGAGGCGACTTAATGCATATAGTTAAGAGTTTGTAATATGAGTTATCTACATTTCTTAGATTTTAGAATGTAATAATCATTTCATTGCATTTTTTTTAACTTGCGTGTATGCTTATATTTATAGGTTTTAATGGCTCAATATGGAAGTATAAGGCTTTTTCATGAAAAAAATTTTATGTTGGAGCCTGAATTTAGATATGTTAGTGGGGATATGGCTACATTTGACAATGTTGATGTTGACAATGTTAGTAATAGACAAATATATAAGATGGGATTAGAGTTAGGGTAAGATCAAATTGATAAGGCATATTATAGAGTACCTAGTTTTAACTTTAAGAAGCCACTAAGAGTTATAGACTTAAATGAAAGTTGTATTAGGCTAGCAAAACTTATTCACATACATGAGATTGTTGATGTCTATATAATTCATCATATAGAAACACCTATCCATGCTCATGATGATGATGAACAGGGTGTTAATATGGACGAGAATATGGAGGGATATGGTGTAAAGATGGATAAGATCTTGGAGGAACAATGCGCACAAATGGATGAGAATTTGGAGGAACAAGTTTTAGATGTGAATGAAAATATAGAGGAGTAGGGTGCATAACTGGATGAGAATTTGGAGGAATAGAGTGAATAATTTTAGTCAAACTTCTATATAAACATTCCAGATAACCATCATCATCCAGTTGAAATTGAATCATCAAATTGTGGTAGTCATATTAGTACTGATGACTATCCTTGTGAAGAGGAGACAGTGAAGCTTTGCATGAACCCAGCTTAAATGTTAGGGATGATCCTACAAAGATTGTATATGAGTGGAGGTTGGGAATGGAGTATAGGACTATAAAAGAATTTAAAGATACTGTTGTCGATTATGCAGTACATACTGGATAAAACGTTAGATTAAAAAAATGAGAGTAATTGATTAGGTATGTGTGTATTGATGGATGCTCATGGGTTTTGTATACTAGATATGATAAAAATGAGGGATGTTTTAGGGTAAAAAGTTATAAACCTAATTACATTTGTTTCATAACAAACAAATAAAAATTAGTTTATGCCAAATTTTTTATAGGACATTTTAAAGATAGAATTTTAGAGAAGCCTAGTATCACAACTTAAAAAATGGCCAAATAATGTAAAAAGAAGCTCAATATTTTTGTTAATTCAAGCATGTATAGAAGAGTAAAGAAGAGATTGAGGAAAGAGAGAACAACAAATTCTATAGTTGAATATGCAAAGTTGCAAGGTTATGTATACGAGTTGAAGATAAGCAATCCTGGATCAACAATTAAGTTATAATTATCGAGAAATCAAAAGAGTTCATTGCTATAAGTATGTTATGTTATACAATATATTCATACTTCATTATATTATGTTATGAAGTATATTAATACTTATTTATATTTTTTCAACCCAAAAGATTGTATACTTGTTTATGCAAAGTTGCAAGGTTATGTATACGAGTTGAAGATAAGCAATCCTGGATCAACAATTAAGTTATAATTATCGAGAAATCAAAAGAGTTCATTGTTATAAGTATGTTATGTTATACAGTATATTCATACTTCATTATATTATGTTATGAAGTATATTAATACTTATTTATATTTTTTCCACCCAAAAGATTGTATACTTGTTTTAATGTCATGAAAAGAGGGTGGAAGCATTTAAGACCAATTTTTGGGATTGATGGATGCTTCCTAAAGACAGAATTCTAAGGCCAATTGTTAAAGCGTAATTGGTGAAGATGGTGATGGAGGAATGTTTCCATTGGCCTGGGAAATTGTAAAGATGGAAAACACATATTCATGATCTTGGTTTATGAATTTATCAGCATCTATTTTGGAATTGGAACATGGTGAAGGAATTACATTTATATTTGATATGTAGAAGGTATGTTAATATACTTACAATTGATGTCATTATATGAAATATTAATTAATATCTTTTTAATTTGTTTTAGGGATTAGTTAGGGCTATAGAGGACACTTTTTCGAATGCATATTACCAAATGTGTGCTAGACATATATATCACAATTAGCATGGCAACTGGAAGGGACTTT
Organism: Erythroxylum areolatum; assembly: GCA_024520975.1. Lineage (NCBI taxonomy): Eukaryota > Viridiplantae > Streptophyta > Magnoliopsida > Malpighiales > Erythroxylaceae > Erythroxylum > Erythroxylum areolatum. Next base: position 5,505,800 of record JANIJH010000004.1, read on the forward strand.
AGAAAGCAATTTTGGAATTGCACTTGGTGAAAAGACCTTAGAAAGCAATTTTGGAATTGTGCTTGGTCAACCTATATTGAAGATTTCAATGAGCAACTGAAGAAGCTTGACAAAATAAGTAGTAAATTTGCTTAAGCGTTACTTGAATATCCTAAAGAGAGGTGGGTCAGATGTTATCAATCCTTTGAAAATAAATGTATGATTGTTGATAACAACATGAATGAAACCTTTAAGCTACGTTTGGTTGGGTAGTTATTAATGGAATGGAATAGAATGTAATATGATTCTATCTTTTGGGGGGAGGGTTTACAATAAAATGGAATGAAATAAGATAGAATGGTAGGGTTTCATATTATATCCTATTCCATCCTAAGCAGTAAAAATAAGTTACCTCTGATTTGGAAGGTTTAGGATGGAATGTAAAATGATAAACAACATTTTGCTTTATTACATTATGAACTCTTCTTCCAAACAACATTTTACTACATTACATTATAAACCCTTCCATCCCTCCCAAATAATAATTTTCTAATATTACATCTATTTACATTATATTAAAAACCTTGTGTCCAACCAAACATAGCCTTAATTGGTGGATTCTACCAGCAAGGGACATGCCAGTGATTACCATGCTTGAGACAATTGGAATAATGGTAACGAAGAAGCATACTAACGTGAGACATTTTGTAGTTGGGTGGAAGTCAGATATTGCACCAAATATAATAAAGAAGTTGGAAGAACAAAAAAGAAGCAATGTAGTGGAGAATGTAAAATGATAAACAACATTTCACAATATTATATTATAAACTCTTCTTTCAAATAACATTTTACTATATTACACTATAAATGCTTCCATCCCTCCCAAACAACAATTTTCTAATATTACATCCTTTTATATTCCATTAAAAGTTTTGTGTCCAACCGAACATAGCCTTAATTGGTGGATTCTACCAGCAAGGGATAGGCTAGTGATTAGCATGCTTGAGATAATTGGAATAGTGGTAATGAAGAGGCATACTAAGAGGAGACAATTTTGTAGTTGGGTAGAAGTCAGATATTGCACCAAATATAATGCAGAAGTTGGAAGAACAAAAAAGAAGTAATGTAGTGGAGACTTGTATGGAATGGAGATGGTGCTTATAAAGTTTCAAAGGGTAATGGGAAGCACATTTTCAGGATCAGTAGAAAAAAAACATGTAGTTGTCAAGCATGGGACTTATATGGATACCTATGCAAACATGCGATTAGTGCAATCCATCACTTAACAAAAAAGGGTTGAGACATTCATTAATTTGTGCTATAGAAAGAGTTAGTTCATAAGTTCGTATGAACTTATGTTATAACCAATTAGAGGTGAATTGTTTTGGCCTTTAAGTAATGCAGAGTTGATACTTCCTCCACCTAAAAGAGTTGTGCCTGTAGACCCAAAATTGCAAAAGGAAACACCAAAATAATCTGTAGAAAATAAAAAATCCAAACAAATTGAGTCGAAAAGTGCAAATGCTTAAATTCCAAAAATATGGTCATTTCGATCATAACTGCAGAAAATGCAACAACGACACCTCAACTCAACATACCGAGGCTTCTTCACAAGTGTGTACAGTTTCCAGTTTTATAAATATATAGTAACTAATGTTTATCATTATGTTAATCAGGTTAGAATAGAGGCAACTTCACAGGTATACAAGTTTTCAATTTTATATTAATTATTATTGGCTTTAATGACTAAGAAAGTTGTTTTTAATACAATTATAGTTAAGCGACATGAATTTGGTTGATGATAATGCCCTATCGAGTCAACAAAACAATATTGTAAGCAATATGCTTGCTTTAATTAATTTGTCTTAGTTGAATAATTACCAAGTGTGTTTATAATATTTAATCTTCCATTTTAACATTTACACATGCAAATAAAAAAAGTTTAGAGATGTTTACCCACACGCATTTCAAATTACAAGCTGAAACAATATTAAGGAGAACATCATTGACATAATCCTCACAACCTAAACTTTCTTAGTCAAGTACAAATGAAGCAAACATCAATTAGTGATGGCTTAAACTTTTTGATATTTTAATAATTTTCCCATTGACTTTTACATATGTATGTTACTGATAATGGTGACAAATGTTATAACACAATGCAATCTAAAATTTTAATATTTTAATATTTTCCCTTTAGTTTTTAGATGTATATTATATTGTTAATGCCGACAAATGTTTATGTTGTATAAATACAATATAAATATTGATTTTTTTTCAAGATCAATATGAGTTGCTATACATTCACTTCGACCTCTCTCTCTCTCTCTCTCTTTTAGATTGCTTTTTTGTGCATATTTGACATGAATGCAATGAGTTAATTATTCATTATCTATTGGTTATCTATAGTAGGATTCTTTTTTCTTTATTACATAACTCATAAACAAATTTTAAAATCAATTTTTTCATAATATAGTTGAAATGAATATTAACTATTACATTGTTGAAATTCAATATAATATCCCCATAATAAAAGTGCAAATAAAAATCACTAGAACCATAAAAAATCCTATTACAATGTTCATTAACATACACATAATTTCTTTTTTCTCTTTTCTCAATAAATTTATACCCTCCTTTAAAAGCTTTATTTGTTTTTCAAATTGCTCACTTGTGCCTATTTAAACCTCCTTCTTTAACATTGATAATTCATTCCTTAATTTTTGAATAACTTGAACAGCTCTCTCGGTAAATTCTTCATCGTATCATTTGGAAAAGTTGCATCTCCTAACTTAAAACATTCAATTTCATTTTAAAAAAACCTTAAACATAAGTTTAACAATCAATTTCATTAATCAAATAATAATAAAATTTCACCGGATAATTGGGGCATCTATACAATCTCTGGCCAGAATTATGATCACTTTATGAAGTTCTTAATGGGGCCTTTAGCTCACAATAGCAAACAATATTACCTAAATTTGAACTCACTGTTGTATTAGTCGATGATGATGATTCCATCTACATACTTAAGAAAATCACAATGTAAATTTGACTATAAAGAAAATATCAATGTCAAATATAAGATAATCTTTGCAAGATGGTGAATATGAAAATCCTAACATCCCTAAATTTTCCAGCATATCATCATGCAAGTTATTTCAATATCAGTTAAGTGTATTCAAACAACTTCAACTTTTCTATATGGCATCCTAATCTTGTTTGTTGTAACAAAAAATATTTTCTCATTTTTTATTACTTAACTTTATCCTTTATGTTTATCTTCATCTAGTAAGTTACTCGAAATACTTGTACTATTTCATGCAATATACTCTTAGTGTTTAATATCATATTAGGGCAATATATTTTTCTTGCAATACAAAATAAAACTTGAATTACTATGGTTACTTTTAGCCATATAAAACACTCTATAACCTTATTGTTTTAATCAATGAAGAAGTAGCCAAAATTTTTCATTATTTGCATTGAGGTCTTTTCAATGCTCCTCGACAAAAAATCAAGGAGAATGGTAGATTCATCTATCACAACAAATGTGCTTCCTTTGAATATCAATCAACTGGCTTTTATAGATGAACTTGTTATGTTGTATGGTACAGATGCAAATTAAATTAAGATCTGCTTGAAACCATATAACATTTAATAATCAACCTGGTTTGAACATTAACTTTGACAAAAGTTGCATTTATATGTTAGGAGAAGATAATAACAATGCCTTTTCTCTGGTAAAAGTTGTAGGCCTATAACTTGAGCATCCTTCTTTTAGAGACCTTATGTACCAATAACAACAATAAGACTCCTTAATAAGGATCCTAACAAATCAACAATAAGGTCTAGTGATCCTAACAAATCAACACAAGAAAAGGTGAAATGGAAAGATGGTTATATTCCTAAAGGAGAAGGAGGTCTTCAGTCAACTCATTAAAGACTATAAACAATATGTTTTTGTCAAAGAGGATCTAAAAACTACATGTTTTTGGAAACTCAAACCCCATAAAAAGATGTTTTGGACACTTCAACAAATGCTAAAGCTAAAGAGCACCATAAATTAGCGCATGAAAATCATAATAGGTAATGGAATTCTTCTCTTTGAAAGAAGTATCATGGAATTATAAGAAGAGTCTTATGAGTGAACATACACAAGGGTTATTTTCCATGTTATTATAAATTAGTTTGTATTCTCTCTTCTATATCTTCTTTAATACGTAATAAAATCTAAAAGTGAAATACCTAGCACTTTGTTAATTATTTGAAAAAAATAAACATAATTCATATATGTAACTATTAATCATTAATTTAATTAATGACTAATTCAAAAAATGATTTGCTAAAAATAATTTATTAATAACAAAATGGTGAACTATTCTAAGAGTATAGTCTAAGATTATCCTTACCTTAATTTCGGACTCAACTAATTGATATTCCAATTTACTCTTTAATCAGACCTTCGGAACTAGAAATTACAAAATTTAATTGGACTAATTTAAGAAATTTCCAACCCAGTGGCACTTAATAATCCAACAATATTTCTCGTTTTCATTATATTCTTAATTATAAAAATAATGTCCTTACTAACTTAACCACCCTAATTACTAAAATACCCTTTACTATTTAAAAGTCCTATTTTTCTCTCACTTATTTCAATTAATACCCAAAATACCGTTCTTAGAAACAAATTCTAGATTTACCCTTCACTATTTGCATTTCTTATTTTGCTCCCCAATGCAACTTAAATTTTTAAAAAATGTCATCTTCTTCACCATCTCCTCTTCCTCTATCTCTTTTTTTTTCTTCTTATTTTTCAGCCACCTTTTCTCCAACTTTATCTCTTCCCATGACTCAAAATTTGTCACAAATAACCACAACATGCAATCCAACTATAAACTAGTGTAGAATGACAAAAAATCACACTAAAAGACATAAAATAACTACTGAAATTTTACCTATGTGCTAAGGATTTTGGGGTTGTTAACCTTTACAATTTCTTCACAATTTGTTACAAAACAACCAAAATGAGAGAACATATAAAAGAAGTGTCACATGTAGGAGAAAAAATGGTACATTAAGACACATACCAACTATAAATAGTTGAGAGAAAAATGAAGAGAAAGAAGAAGGCTTCGTTGGTGTGCTTAATTTTTTTTCCAGCTGATGGTTTCTCTTTATACTGCTCTATTTAATGATTTTATGGGTTGAGCTGTTGGGTTTTGCTTTTTTTCTTTGTGAGCTTTACAATATAGAAACACAATTAATTATAGCTTAGAAAACTTGCTACAGATGCCTGAATGTTGCATAGTTCTCTTAACAACTTGATTACATGAAAGTGATTTTAGGCATTTTCATCTTACAATACAAAGTATTTGTAAAACCCCAATCATTTCCTTTTAATGAAGGCAAATTTTTATGTTCAGTGAATAGTATTTTTGCGTGAATACTAATTTTTGGGGACCTGACCCTGAAAAGAATTGAAAATATTCAGAATAATTATTAGAGTCTAATAATACTAGAAGGGATTGAAAATAATTCCGATTGGATGGGTTTCTAGAATTCAGGAAGTTTAGGACTTAAAATGCCATTTTTGGAAAGTAATGGATATTGCTGATTTTAACCCCATTCAAATTTAAAAAAAAACATCTAGCTAATACATATCGACCCTAATTAGAGTATTTCATGGTCAATTTGATGATAAACTCGTTGTGAAATATTTTTTGAATTTAATTCGGTTAATTGGTGAATTAAATTCATTAAGAGACAAATTGGTCTTTTTATATAGTGATTAGGGACAAATTGGTCTTTGTACATGCTGAATAGTGGATTCAAGACTCATGATGGGAGATGACATGTGTCAAAATGGATATAAGTGCCTAAGCAAAATGCACTTTGTGTAGGTAAAGGCAAGGCACAGAACGCGAGAGTATACTTGGCGATAAATTTACAGAACTGTGAGTGTATTTTAATTGTTTCATTTGAATAACTTCTTTGCAAGAGAATTGATGACATGTGATTTAATATTATGCATTCAATTTTTTGATTATGAGATTGAAAGAAGTTGAAAATTTTGAACGTACATGGGCCAAAGGCAGTGTTATGATCGTGACAGGATCCAGACATCTCCCACTTGTTTTTTTATTTCGAAATAAACTGTATAAATTACTTTACAAAATGGTTTACGCTTTATGCCACAAGTTAAAGTACTAAGAAAAATGATTTCGTTTTTGAGCTTATGATACATCGTTAGGCTCATTATATGATATTATATAGGTCATAGTATTCCAAACATGCATGGTAGTGTCCGGGGGGTGCCAGTTACTAGCAGTGGGTGTTATTGTGTTTATCAATAGTCCAGTCCAATGAGTCTCCCTCTACACGTATGGAGCATATAAAGTGCTAACCAAAATTGTTACAAGTAAGCAATGTAGAACCAACTTCGTAACTAATAGTTAACCGGTCACGAGTAAGTGATGAAGAACCAACTCCGTGACCTTATGCCTAAGGGTACCATAGTGCAGAGAACTTTGTGGTGGGCTATATCTTATAAGAAGTTCATGACAATAAATAATGCCACTACTATTTGCTTTAAAAGTAAAATTAAGAAATTTGGTTTTAAGAGGCTTATATGTTTTATATTGGTATTGTCTTATACTTGATGAAATGAATTTCTTTTAGAGAGGTGTCAATGATTACAAATGATTCGCAAATAATTTTATTTACATTCATTTAGCTCGCTTAGCTTACACTCTACTTTCTATTTTTAAATAAAACCTCCCAGGTGCACGCTCAAGGGCTTCAATAGTAGGGACTCCGCCTTATGAGTAGTCAACTTTGTCACATGCTGCTGTGTAGGCATTTTTTTCCTTGTACATATTTTTTATAACTATGGAATATCCTTGAACATGTTTTGAAATGTATATTTGTGTAAAGAATGGATGTGTATAAAGGTTTTTAAATGAAATGTATGATTTTGTTTTAGCTTTTCAAAGTTTATAGATGTAACTATCTGATATTGCGTGCGAGTGGGTTTGAAATCCACAATTTGTAGTTGGGAAGTTGAAGTGATAATAGAAGTTTTTTGAACTTTTTCAAGGACTTTGAAAATTTTTAAATGTCAAAATACAGTCGTTATGTTGTCGAATTTTTTAATAAATAGAAAAACAAAACTCTACTGTTTACTTTTCTTAATGATGAGTTGAAGCTTTTCTATAACAAAGGCAATAGACTTAGCTTTACCGAAACTTTCCAGTTGATTCAGAGATCAACTAGAGAGTCACCATAAAGTGTTGGATAGGTTACCTAGTCATTTAAGGGTAGGCCCTTTCAATATTGCCCTAAAAAGAACGAGCCAACCTACAGAAAGATATGCATCAATTCCACAGGTTAAAGCCAAGGTATTATATTATAGAAACCTGTCTCATGACTTGTTTCAAAACTAAAATTTTCAAGGTGAAGCTAGGATTGCACTATAATGGGTGGAGAATGACCTCAGTCAACAACCTTATTTGTCCTACAAATAAGCAAGTGAAGTCATTAACCAATTTTCATGAGCTGTTGTGTTATTTACGCATAACATATTGAAAAGAACATCACAACAACTTTACAATACGAAGTCTCGCTAGTTATTGATTTTAGAACAAGAACAAGTTAAAAATTAACGATTGAGATAAATACTTAAGAGATTAAACTAAATTACATGCCCGATTTAATAGATCATAAATTCATAAATCTTTAAAAGTTTCATGAATTTAGAAATAGGACTTTAATTCACTTTCCTCCTACTCCTCTATCATAAACCGACATGCAAAACGTATAAACTTTTGACTTTCAGCTTGCTATTATAGATGAACTCTGCTCTAAACTTTGCTTACTTTGAATTACAACAAAAACAAGATGCCATGGTCACTTTGGTGCAGTGAGCATCTCTAAGGCTATGTTTGTAGGGATGGCAAAATCGGCCCGGCTAGGCCCAATTTTGACCCAGCTTGAATAGACCACAGGGATGGCTGGCTCGACCGAACCACGGGAGCCCGGCCCTGTGGCTCTACTATTTCTTAAAAAAACGACGTCGTTTTATCAACAAAAACGTCATTTTTAACTTTTTCTTAAATATATATATATATATATATATGACGGGCTAAGCCATGAGCAACCCAGGCCTAGCTTGGCTCATTGACATACTTATATGCTTGGTTGAACGTAAAATTTTTAATGGAATGAAATGTAATGACTTATAATAGAATGGAACATAAATGAATGTAATATTTTCAAATTGTTATTTGGGAAGGACGAAAGGATTCATAATGTAATATAGTGAAATGTTGTTTAGTCGAAGAGTTTATAATGTAATATAGTGTAAAGTTACTTATTATTTTACATTTCATCCTAAACTTTTCAAATCGAAGGTTTTTTATTTTTACTGTTTAGGATGAAATGAGATGTAATATGAAACTCTCTTCTTCTATCTCATTTCATTCCATTCCGTTTCTTTATTAAACTCTCATTCTAAATGATAAAATAATATTTCATTTTATTTTATTCTATTCTATTAATAAATTCTTAACTAAACATAACTAAGACTCAAAACTTCATTTGTCGGTAAAATGAAAGTCAAATAAGAAATTTTTAATAAATTGAAGGTTAACATTTCAAAGTTGGACGAGTATTTTAAAACGTGTCAATTTTAACCTTTGAGATATAGGAACAATTTCCTTTACGTAAAATGAAATTCAAATAAGAAATTTTTAATAA
>JANIJH010000004.1:5738299-5749306 GCA_024520975.1 Erythroxylum areolatum
AATGTCAAATGTGTGGTTACACATCTAACCTAACACAATTTCGAAATTGCTTCTTCTCCATAAAAAAAATTGTTTTAGTTATCACCAAGAGCATCCCAATTCAGCATTGACAGTGATCTATCGTAGCAAGAGAGTATCTTATCAATTAGGATTTCACGAGTTTCGAGCGAAGACGCTGCGTTGAGGTGGTTTTGAAGCTGTTTCGCTAGCTCCTTCCCTTGGTTTAGCTCATTGATGAGAGTGTTCTGTTCCCAGTCCGCAGCCCTTTTCATTTTAGATGATAATGTGGCAAATCCAACTCAACTACGCAGTGGGTTATTAGGAAAGAGTTTGAAATGTGGGCAAAATCCGTCTTTGTGCATAAGAAGGAAGGTTACAGGACTTATTAGCTGAAACAGCAACTAGGCATGAACTGAAGGATCATTCGCAAAATTAGAGAAAAAGCTCTGAGAAAAGTAAGTAAGATGGCTCGATCCACAGGTTCTTATATGTGGACTACATAAAGAGAATCGGGAAATGTAGAACTAAAAGACAAGAGAGATGACGACAAGGGTATAATAAAAAAAAACGAAAACTTTTCTGAATAAAGAAGCTGTGAGGAAGCTGAGTGATACTTAAAGCGATAAGAGAAGGAGAATTATCTGCTTCGGTTGACCGTTTCAAACCCAAAAAGCACAGTGAAACTCCATCAACAAAAGCGTCATTAAAGCAAAATATAGATTCCTGAGTCAGTCTTAATAACTAGTGATCAGTGTCACCACCAACGCGGAAGGTGGTTTGAATATTCTTAGTAGTATCCTACGACTTTCCACCCCTGGGGCCAATTCAATTCTTGTTCACTCTTGGCAGTCAGCAAAACAGAGAGCTAACCAAAAGTTCGATAACTGACGTCTTACCATGGGCGTCAATTTCGCCCTTCGCTTACGTTTACATACTGCCATCCATGTTTTCATATTTGGACACGCTATATTTTTCAATCCGCTGCTGACACGTATACGAGCTGAAACATTATTTAATTTAAAAATATTTAAAATTTTGCATTAAACATCGTATGACTGATTTTTATTCCATAAAAATTTAATAGAATATCTTTTTTAAGAATATCGCGAGAGCAACCATTTCAATGGCAGCATCATTAATCAGTGTTTTGAAACTCGGATCAGTCATTAAATTGGAGGTTTTACGGGTTACTAGTTTGATTGATTCAACTACCGATCGAACCGGTGTGACGTCATAATTATACAATAATTATATTTAACTATATAAAATGTTAATAATATTAAAAAATACAAAAATATACCAAAAATTTTAAAAAAATAAAAATTTTATTGAACCAGTGATCGGACCGGTCCGATCGATCAATTGCCCGATTCTCACTGATTCAATTGAGAACAAGTTTTAAAGGATAAACCGGACCGGATAGTCGACCGATCACCGATCAAACCAATCAGACTAGCCAGTCCAGTCCGATTTTCAAAATAGAGTCTTTAACAGGCTTGTTTTTAATGTTTTATAGGTTATTTGCCTCCCTTTTATTTTTTATGGTATCAAAAGTATATTTTTATAAAGAATAAAATGAAACAAAATAAGCACGTGTTTATTTCTATTTTTGCCCAAGCTGCTTGTGAGATCTTTCCTTTTTCATGCATTTTTTTTTAGTATCTTGTTAATACCTATGGACAAGAATTGAGAGAAGGTCGATGAGTAGTATATGGTCTTGCCTATTCCTATCTCTAATTTGTGCACAAAATTTGTGAATGACTCAGTCCAAAAGTACCGTTTCCTGGTTCTATACAGGACATGTGATCTAGTGAATGGTCAGAAAAAACATGCTTGGAAATTGAGTTGCAGATTCCAGAAGATTAGTGGGAATTGGTCAAGTTTGATGGTACCAATAATTGAATATCGGTAGTTCATTAATCATTTTCTCTTTTATCTTAAGTTTTGTAAAAGTAAAACGAATCAAAGCATGTGTTGAAACTTCAGAGCAACTTTTCTGGGCAAAGCTTTCCAGACTATAGCTGATATCTACAAAAATCAAGTGTTGGTTCTGATTAGTTCCAGGCAAGCCATAACCTGTGTAATCAACGCGTCTTAAGGTGCGAATTTGACCGGAAAAGATGCGGCTTTGATTTACACAAGAGGCATGTTGGATTTTGTGGTGTGAACACTGAAAAGTTGAGATAAGATTTGAGGCATCAATCGGAAGATTGGAAAGGACGTGACAGTGCTGTCCTTTGTGTGGAAAGCAAAGCATAAACGTTAATGTTATGCTTCCGAATCCATTTTTGTATGATCCTTACAAAATAGACAGTCTTATTCCTAATTGCTTTACTTGTACTTATTACTTTAGATCCTAAAGTGTTATTAATATTAATATTAAAATATTTAATATAATATAATATTATATATAATGAAAGAGAAATATTAAAATTTGGTTCATTCCTTTAACCTGAAAATATAGATATTAGGCACAAGAAGGGCGTAGTGATAAGGGAACCACAGTCTAAGTAAGAGAAGTAAATATGATACTCATTATTATTTTCTTTTACCCTAATTATTATACTCAATATTTTAAAAAATAAATTAGTTCGATCGATATAACATTAAAAAAATTCAAATGACTAATTTTTTATTTAATTTTTAATTTTTTAATTTGATTTAGTTTAATAATTTTTGTTGTTAAAAATAAATCAATTTGTTGATTAATAAATTAGTTTTTATAAATTTAAATAAACTATTTGATTTTTATTGAACAGTCTTTTTTAATTAAATTTTAAATTATTTTTAAAAAAAGATAATTTTTAAATCTTTTTAAATTCTTTAATTTTATTTTTTTAATATCAATTAAAAAGGGTAATCAAATATCAACCCTGCCTAGCCAAAGGGGGAAAGGAAAGGTCACGTAGCAACCCTACCAAGAGCAGGAGTAAGCCAAACGAGGAAAAGAAAATTACTTAATTCGATAGCATTCTTTTTTTTTTTTTTTTTTGTTGCTCACGAGGTGTCTTAGGAGGGTCTCAATTATGGAAAGACACTTTTATGCCATCGACTCTCAGACTAATCTCCGCTCGAACCAGGTAGATCCCTTGCAGAAGGCAAAGCTCTGACTCTAAGTTTTAAACGACTGCATACATGAGGACGGTTCGAACCCGTGACTTCACTTAAACTAGGAAAACTCCTTGCTAACTCACCTGCGCCTCAAGCATTCTATTTCTATACGATGTAACACTCGTTGAACAAATCCCAACATCATAAAGCTGATAGATCCATTTCTAACCTTACAAAACCCGTCACGATCAGTGTTGCTATGAAATTCAAACATTTAGTGATGGTGCTTTCAACCCTGATGATATAGTGTTAAACTTCCATGAACCTGCGACGAATGTCCTGATCATATAGAACCTATTCTTGACATGAAGTGTGAACTGGAAATTTGCCTAGTTATTTCCCTGTCTCCTGCTGAAATCAAGTGTCGGGACCCATAGCAGTAAATAGGCGTGCATTTTTTGGAGCTTTTAGTGGACTCTTCTACAACCTATCTTAACTCTCTTGCGTACATTATAGCTAGCAAAGGACAATATATTATCTTTTTGAAAATAAGTACAATAAATATATCTCAATTATTATTGTTCATCAACATTATTATAAATAATAAAATATATTATTTCATATATAAATTTTTTTAATAATAATTAGTTAATAATTACTCGGTAACTGCTTTCTAAATTTATCGACAGTCCTACTTTCAAATTGATTTTCTAAGATTCGAACTCACAAAGTTGGACAAACCCAAATCAAATATGGTAGCTCTGGTACCACTTAAAGAATGTGGGCTTCTGAAGCGAGAGTATATTTAAAAAATTGTATCCATTGCCTTGTAAGGCCTTATAGGATAGCAAAATGGTATCATAGTGTCAGAAATTATTTCACAAGAAACATAAGGCTCAAATTGAAAGAAATTTAAAAGTTTTACAAGCTATGAAATATATCTCAATTATTATTGTTCATCAACATTATTATAAATAATAAAAATATATTATTTAATAAATTAAAATTTTTATTTAATAATAATTACTCAATAACTGCTTTCTGAAATTATCGACAGTTCTATTCCCAAATTGATTTTCTAAGATTCGAACTTGCGACGTTGGGCAAATTCAGGTCAAACCTAGTGGTTCTGATACCATTTAGAGAATGTGGACTTCTGAAGTGGGAGGTATATTTGAAAAATTGTATCCGTTGTCTTGTAAAGTCTTATAGGGTAACAAAGTGGTATCATAGTGTCAGAAATTATTTCACAAGGAACATAAGTTTCAAGTTGAAAGAAATTTAAAAGTTTTACAAGCTATGAAATATATCTCAATTATTATTGTTCATCAACATTATTATAAATTATAAAATATATTATTTAATAAATTAAGATTTTTATTTAATAATAATTACTCTGTATAACTATAAAATGATTGTGACAGCTTGGTGGGGATCTTTTGTTAAATGTAATGTGCCTTCCTTACATATATTTCCACTCGTTTTGATTAGATAGACTTCCAATTTCAAAGTCTTCGATTTGCCTGCTTCCAATCCGTATTTGAACGTTCAAAGCACTCGAGAGTTGAGACCGTTGAAAAAAAAGGTCGCGGATAATTATAAATTACTCGAAAGGTAGAAAAGCTACAAGTCAAAGAGTCACAATCCCAATCGATGACTATCTCCTGAAGGACCTTGACAAACGGTGAACGTCCATCGTGCATTGTAAGTCGTAGTAAATCATTCATTTATCAAACACAACTGCCAAACTTAGTGAATTCTAGACATGAAGGTGAATTGGATTTAGACAAAAATAGGGTTAAATGCGATTAAGTTCGGCGAATTTTACACTAAACAACATATTTTTGGTCAAAACAAAATCAATTTTTGTTTAAATATATTAATTTCATAAGTTTGAATTAGATTAGATCAAAGAGAAAAAAAATATTTACCAAAAAAGAGAAAAATATATATCTATAATTACTTGTTTAAATGAGATTAAATTAAAAGGACTTTAATTTTATTGACAATAAATTTTAATTAATTTCTAATAGTTAAGGAATGTATTTTTTTATGTTACCACATATTCAAAATTAATTACTTCATTTCTTATATAACTATTTTTTAGTATCAATTTAGCTTTCTAGATAAATCTATAATTTTTGCAATAAAAATATACATTAGTTAATAATAATTTGAATGACTAATGATTCACAAATAAATTATAAAAAATTATAATTGAATGACTTTTAAAAATAAATGATGAAGAATATACGCAATCATTAAAATACAAAAGTATTTTCTTAATAATAAAAACGTAAAGATAGTATCTATTTAATAGTGTGATGAACTTTTTCATATATTTATATTTTTATTTGATCAATGATACAAGATTTATATGAATTTTCTTTGAAATACTTGTTTATTTTATGGATAGTTCTTTAACCGATTTTATAAATTATATATTCCACAATTCATAAATTAGAATTTGACCATTTTGCTAATTTTATGAATTACAAGCTATGACATACTAAGAGGTTTTGCTACAAGCGAAAAAAAGATCAAAAAAAAGCAAAATCATCATAATGATAGAAACAATAAAAATACTGTTGCAACAACTTCAAAGCCTAATGATGTGGTGTCCCTAGTTTGTGCTACAAATGATTATTTTCATGTCAATGATTTGGGTTTTGAGTGGCTAATTGACACAAGAGCTTTATATTGTTGTGTTCCAAAAGTAGAGTACTTCTCAAACTATAAGAGCGGAGAATTTAAGAACGTACAAATGATAAATCAAAGTTCTGCTGAGATTTTTTGGTATGGGTGAATGTTGGACGCTTGTTGATCCTGAGAGATATACAACACATTCCTGATTTAATGCTAAATTTCTTATTTTTAAAACCAGTTAGATCAAGAAGGATTTAAGTACGCTTTCGATGATAGGAAGTGAAAACTATCTGAGAGAGCAATGGTTATTGCTTAAGAAGAGTTGTGTTGTATATTGTACAAGACACACTTAAAGGTGTGTGGTAGTAAAGAAGCATACACGATCGAAAAGGAAACTTCTCCAAATATGTGGCATAAATGATTGGGGCGCATGAATGAGAAAGGAATAAAATTGATGGTTGGTAAACCCTTATCCTAGTCAAAAACGCTTTATCACTTAATCTTTATGATCATTTTTGGTAGAGAAGCAACATAGAATCTCTTTTAAGAGAAGATCTACAAGGAAGATGGAGATAGTGGAGTTAGTGCTTTCAGATGTTTGTGGCCCAACTGAGGAGGAATCACTAGGAGGTAATAAATATTTTGTTACATTAATTGATGATGCTTCGAGAAAGGCTTAAGTATACATGTTGAAAACATAGAGTTAAGTATTTGAAACTTTCCAAAAATTTTATGTCATGGTAGAAACATAATCTGAGAGGAAGTTGAAGTGCCTACAAAAAGACAATAGAGGTGAGTATACTTTTAAAGTGTTTAAAAATTACTATACATTGCATGGTATTAGACATGAGAATAGCAAACAAGGGACATCATAGTATAAGATGTTGCTAAAAGGACAAACATAACTATTGTGAAGAAGGTTCGTTGCATACTCAAAATGTCCATATTGCTAAAAAAAATTTAAAGTGAAGCAATCAAAACTGCAGTCTATTTGATCAATTGAACTCCTTCATTTCCATTAAAATTTGAGATTTTTAAGATAGTATAGACTAGTAAAGATCCCACATATCATCATCTAAAAGTTTTTAGCTGCAAGGTATTTAGACACATACCAAAGGATCAGAGACAGAAGCTTAACTCAAAGGCAATACTTTGCATTTTTATCGACTATGGTGGTAACTAGTTTGGCATAGTCTCTATGACCTAGAGAAGTAAAAAATGGTCAGGAGCAAGATGTGGTATTCTAGGAGCATAAAAGTGGTGTAGATCTTCTAAAAGGAGAAAAGTCCATAAACAGCAGCTCATCTTATGACATTATTGACTCTTCTCCAATTTCTCCCATTATTGAGTAGGCTAAAAGTGAAGGAAATGATGTGTATGACCAAACACACATTGATAGTGATAAGGTACAACCTGATAATGATGAACTACACAAACCGCGCTCGTACAATGTTGAAGATAAAATTAGTGGGGATAATGATTAGGGGGAGCAACTGGATCTAATAGCTAGTGGTATATAGTTTCGAAGGTCGACAAGGGAGAAGGGAGAAAAGGCCTTCTATTAGATATCTAAGTGCAGAATACCTATTAGTTATTATTAAGGAGGAGCTTAAGAATGTGTAAAAGTAAGAATGTGTAAGTGGTTGCATCTTGTGAAAACAAAAATCTCTGGCTCATAGTTATGAAGGAAAAGTTGAATCCATTAAAGATGAATGATATATATGAGCTTGTAAAGTTTCCAAAAGGAAAAATGCATTGAGGAATAAGTGGGTGTTCAAGATAAAGAAAGATGATGACAAGTCAATGAAGAATAAGGCAAGGCTAATGGTGAACGGGTTCAATCAAAAGAAGGACGCATATTTTGGTGAAATCTTCTCACTAATGATTAAAATGACCTTAATTCAAGCAGTATTGGGTTTGAATTCTTAGATCTTGAACTTGAATAATTGGATGTTAAAATAACTCTCTTGTATGAAGATTTGGAAGAGGAGATATATATAGAGTAGTCAGAAGGGTTTAGAGCTAAAAGCAACGAGAATCTAGTTTATAAGCTGAAGAAAAGCTTATATGGGTTAAAATAAACTCCAAGATAGTGGTATCGAAATTTTAATTCTTTATGATAGATTATAGTTACAAACAAACTTATATCAATCCGTTTATGTATTTCAAGAAGTTCAAATGTGAGAACATCATCATTCTTCTTCTGTACATTGATGATATATTGACTATTGGTTAAGATGATGGAAAAATCCAAAAAATTAGAGGATTTGTTTAAAACTTTTGATAAGAAAGATTTGAGAATTGCAAAGCATATTTTAGACACATAAATCACTAAGGACGAGAAGAGTAAGACACTGTGGTTATGACAGGAAAGATATATTCAACGAGTGTTAGAAAGGTTCAATATGAAGCATGTCAAGCTAGTTAGCACGCCACTGACACTTCACTTTAAGTTAAGTAAGCACGCATGCCCCTCAACACAAAGGAGAAAGATGGTAGGTCTTCTGCTTCATAGTCATCTATAGTAAGGTCTCTTATGTATATAATGATGTGTACAAGGTTAAATATTGCATAAATTGTTAAGATAGTAAGCACATACTTGTCAAATATAAGGAAGGTGCACTAGAAATTAGTCAAATGGATTTTTAAATACTTGACATGTACGTCAAAGTGTAGTTTGTGTTTTGGTCATGATAAGCCATCTTTAGAAGGTTATACGGATGTGGATAAGGCAGGAGATCTTGATGGAAGAATATATACTTTAGGTTTTCTGTTCAAGTTGGAGTCATCTTACGACAATATAAGCTATAAAAGTGTGTAGTTTTGTTTACGACTAAAGCAAAGTATGTAGTTGTAATAAAAGCTTGTAAGGAGAAGCTTTGGTTGAAAAGGTTCATTCAAAAGTTAAATGTGAAGCAAAAAGACTATGCAGTATTTTATGATAGTCAAAATGTTATTAACTTAAGCAAAAATATTGTTTATCATTCACGCATAAAGCATATAGATACCATATATCATTGGTTGTGATATGTTATTGAGGTGTAACAATTGATGATAAAAAAGATTCATACTAACATGAGTGATGCTGATATATTGACTAAAGTAGTTCACGGAGGCAAGCATAAACTTTGTTGTAAGCTTGTGGGAATGTCTCTCAAGGAGATGTTGAAGCATAATGCGTCTTTCCTATAATTAGGTTAGAGTGGGAGATTGTTAAGTATTTAGCCCTATTTCGAGATTTTGCTATGATCGTAGACGCCTTTATGGTTCTTGGAAATGATGAACAAGTGAAGTCAAGATGGATGGTAGTTGGAACAAACTTTTCTAATTAGACAAGGATGTGTAAGGTACACATGCCCACGTCCTCTACTTACGCGGCCGTGTATGATGCACATGCCTGTGTCCTCTACTTACTCATTCATGCGGATCAACTATGTAAATTTCTAGATTGGTGTTGAGGATGTGAAAATCGAAGACATACACAGTTGCGCACATGGTTGTATGTGACAACTGTATAATTCTCTATAACCGTGTAAACCAATGACTGAGACGATGCTAGTAAAGACACAATCAATTACATGACTATATATATGATTGTGTATAGTGCAAAAAACCTATTTTGTGATATAAAAAGAAAAAATATAGGTTTTGCATGTGAGTAAGGCAAAAACATCCAAAAGTGATAAACTAATAGAGAAAGAGCAAGTAGTATATTATTCCCATCCTTATTTGATTATTTTTGTTATTGGTTTGAGAGTTTGTTAATTGGTACATCAACTTTGGTTTTAATCCTTAAACTTTGAGACAACTAATAGTTGTGTGTTGTGTGGCGAGATAAAACTTTGTAAATTCTTGTTTGAATTTAGTAGATTTACTTGTCAAGTTTGACTCAGTGTAAGTTTTTCAAGTAAGTCTTGATATTTGATTCATTATTAAATTTCTTATTTTCATAATAATTTGTCAATTAAAATGGAAGAGTATTTTGTTGTTAATGTGTTATTGATCTTTTAGAAAGTTTTGTTATGGTTTCCTTACATATATATGTATAATAAAATGAACTAAATATGAATTTTTTAATACAAATTGAATCAGTATCGATATAAAATCTTTTTTGCGCGACTTTGCTTATGACAAATAAGATTGCAATGAAAGGTTTTGATACGTAAGTTAAAGAAAAATACGAATACAAACAATATGAAATAAGGTTGCAAAGAAAGGTTTTGATACGTAAGTTAAAGAAAAATACGAATACAAAGAATATGACAATCTATATTCTTGAAATATAGATTGTCATATTCTAGATATGAAAAAGCAGCTCTAGAAAGATGTTATAATTTATAATATTGATCATACAACTTTAGAAACGAAAAGTGGAGGTGCATCAACGAATACCAAGTCAATCCATACTTCAAAGATTGTGTTAATCTACTCCAGTATGTTACCTTTGAAATGCAAAAGATTTCCGGTTACTATCAAGTATGAATAGTAGAAATATACACAAATGTCCTTGTCACGGGGAACTCATTCCCGAATGCAAACCAAAACTTTATGCTTTGGAATGGACATGGACCTTTTCCCCCCTCTCTCTCTCTCTCTCTCTCTTTCCCCCGTTGTTTACTTCGTCGATTATGTAATGCCCCATTAAATGACAAAGGTCCATGTTTTGGATGGATTAGGACATGGATCAACAAAGTCGCAAAGATTGTTTTTCTATGTCCTGAAAAGTAAAAAATATTTGTTTTAATTGGTTAGAAAAATTTTAGTAATAATTTCTTAATTTAGAATTGGATAAAGTTCACTTTTTAGAAATCATGAGGGTTGTAGTGTTTGTTTGGTTAAATTTTTGGAGAGTGAATAAGTTCTTTTTTTCACGTAAAAGATTTTTTTAAGAAAAATGAATATTTTGTTGTAAAATGAAAAGGCATTTTTTTAGTAGATATAGCTTTTTTAGCAGTTAAAATACAGCATTTTAAAAAGTTCAAATTTGAAGCTTCTAAAAAAGAACTTTTTCAGGTAGATTTTTCAAATCAATTAATGAGCTTATTTTTTTAGTATTTTTTGCTCTTATATTTTACATATGATTTCTACGATACCCACAAACTCATCTTCATGTTTATTTTGAGATTTATATAATATTATTGACTTTTTATATGTTTTAATATTTATTTTTGATATTAGTTTTTATTATGTTATAATCCATATGAAAGATTGGGTTAGATATATTTTTATTTATGTTTCATATGGTTTAAAATTACATAATAATTAATATATTGTGCTTTGCATATTGTTTAATATATTTTAAATAATTTT
>JANIJH010000004.1:5759192-5774118 GCA_024520975.1 Erythroxylum areolatum
CTTAACCAATTCTATACATTTTATTATTATCAAAACATAAGTAGGATTTAATTTGTCAACCACCATTGGTCCAACACATAAATGCCTAATTACTTTAATTTCTAGAGGCTCCACATCATCACTTACCTTATCCTTAAAGGCATTAAAACTACTTCTCTTCTTATTAAGGCCACTTTCTAGTGATATAATGAGCTTTTCTAATGGCAAGGTGTTTACATATTTTACTTCTTGAATGGTTATCAATTTTTCCTAAGCAATTTTCTCACCAATTTAAGGTTAATGTAAGTTTTATGAAGATCTTTAAGAGCATTAAAAATATCAATAAAGCAAGCATACTTGTTAAATTTTGATTTATTATGATCCATATAGAACAATTCATATTGATTCATAAATGTGCTAACTTTGCTCTCTTTTATTTGAGTGCTGTTGATGTGTGTATATGATCCAAACCGTACTACATATTACTAGGTAAGTGTACCTATCGATCTTGTAGTATAGTCTAATGAAGCAAGTTTCATTCTTACAAGGACTATATGTACTATAAATAATCTTCCTACTATTATCTAATATCACAAAATGAATAATTAACATAAAAGGAATAATGAACTAAATTGAAATTGATAATACAAAATAAAAAATCAAATTAATAAACAAGACTAAAGCAACCAATTGATTGATAAGATCTAAAAGTATAATCCCATTAGAATCTTTTTATGATTGGATTTATCTTGATTCAATTACTAACCCTAGTTTCTTAGATTGATAGAAATTCTAAATTTAAATTTATATATAAACTTTTTCTCAAGAAATATGGCTCATATCCTTAAGTTGTTTAACTGGAAATCTTTATAATTAAAACTCCTGAGAACATAGTAACTTGTTTTATAAATTTTTTATTAGATTTTACTCAAAGCAAGAAGATTTATATAGTCCTATGTATAGGCTTCCATACAACTCTCCTTATTCATTAAATGATCTATCCATATATATCGTTTGTCAATCCTTTCATATGAAATTTGAAATTAAATTAAAACATTAGAAAATTTTAATCCAACAATAAGAAATCATCATGAATAATTCACAAGGAAACTTGAGTCTTCTATTAAATCAAAGAATCAATACTAAGATAACTAAAACTAAAAACAACTAAGAAATAACATAAAATAAAAGAACTCATTTCATAGTTATTGAAATCTTAAAGTTCATAACTTAAATCTTAATGAAAGTCCCTTCTTTCCTCACCAAATTTAATCTACTCTAATTTGTCTACCTAATGATGTGTTTCCTTTTTAATCCTTAGCTCCTCCTTGTCTCCCTCTCTTTTTTCATTTAAGAACATTCAAAATAACTCAAAAAAACACATGTCCAACCATATTGGACTTATGCTGTTCACTAATTGAAAACTCTCTGTATGAAGAAATCACAACCAATACGACTCCCTATTATGAACCCCCATCCATTAACATTTAGCATGGCTCTAATAATGTGCCATATTAGTGACCCATGTTCCAAACCCTTCCTCTCAAATCACACTAAATGTTCTCCAACTTGCCTGAATTTGTTCCTTCCTTTATTAGGGAGCTAAAACAAGGCTTCTAACTAAAATATAATTCATATTGAGTTTCAAATCCTATATATAAGTGATTTACAGTTTATTTCATATCTTTGAATTGTCTCATATATACAAACTCTATTAAACTCACAAGTACTCAATACACAAAATAGAATATGTATAGCCTTGTTATTTAAACAATGAGTCTCTTATCTTTATTTTCTCACTCACTTCTATCCATAGGTACCTCATCTCCATTTTGTCTTTGACTAGGGATTTCATTAAGACATGAGGTCCATTCTCTACAATACCCTAAAGATTAATCCTTCAACAAAAAAAAAAGTGCTTCACCCTTGGTCTTCTAATATTGGTAATTTTCATTTTTAATAGTTGGTACAATAAAAACTAGTTGTTACAAATGAAAACTAGTGGTTATAAATAAATACTAGTTAAAAACAAAAAATCATTAAAAACTAGCCAGTAGAAGAAAAAATTTTAACTTTTCAAAGTTTAAACCTGATATATGCTAAAAAGACTAAATATAATTTTTGAGAGCATTATACTTGTATTTGAATGTTTTTATAGGATTTGGTACTTAATATTAATTATATTATGTTTAAAGTCTTATTCTAGTCCTTTAAAGGAAAAATGAATCAATTTGGAAAAGATTTCATTCAATTTAGAGTAATTTTAGCAAATCTTAAGTGAAGGACTCATAACACAATACCAACATTGTACCATATTGCTCTCATGTTCAATCATGCCACATTTTATTTCTAGGAGAAGTATCTACCTAATTAACACGAAACTGACACATCCCTATAACTAGGTCATATTTAATTAGGGAGTGTTTTATTTCTTTAGACCTTTATGATATCGTACTATATTCTACCTATATTTACTAACACAATGAAAGTATAGACTTGTTTCTTAACATGTATTAGCAGTGATTTGTTACATAAAAGTTATATAATGATGTCTTAAGTAATATAGGAGCCTAATATGGTCCCATGCTTAGGCCATACTAGGTAGTAATTATAAGGTTATGCATTTTAAAATTAGAGGCGACTAAAAACAAAAAAGAGCTTTTGGGAGATCAATTTTTAGAGTGAAAACATCATTAAGGAGCAAATTGAAACATCTATGATTAAGGGAAAAATACTCTTAGATAGAAAACAAAAAGATTAATTAAAAACATTCAAGATCAAAGTTATGAGCATTCAAACTTCTTTTTCATTTTCTCTATTATTCTTTAGGGGTTTTCTTCGTGTTATTATGAACTAAGTGGATTATAGATCTAAGTGAGATGGAACCTAAGACTTGATGTTTTGAATTGATTCCTGATTCAATGAAATGTTTTAGTTTTCTTGAGAATTATTTATGATTATGTTATATTGAACTAAAATTTGTCAGCATTTACATGAATAATTATAGCTACATAAAAACTCAGAGATAGGATCACATAAATCTTCTGGGTTAGGATCAAATATATCATAAGAATTTACAAAGTGAGGTATGCATTCTTAAGTGTTTTGATTAAGAAGATATTTCAACCATTTAAATTAAGAATAGAAGCTATATTTATTGAGAGAGAAAATAGTTTTGAAATTGGAATTTTTACTAGTCTAAGGAAATAAGATTAATCGTTGAGTTATAGGAAAAGTTCTAGAAGAAATTTACTTGAATCTTACTTATTTATAATTTCTTTAACCTTATTCGTTGCTTTAATTTATTGATTGAAATTAGTATTTTTAATTTCTTTCAATCAATCATTAACTTTGTTAGTAATAAGATTGTAATTAATGCTGATAGTTTTAGTCCTCATGGAATCAACACTTTACTTACTAAATTACACTATAAAAAATTGAGATATGGATTGAATTATGGTGAAATAGAGTTTTAGTGACTTTAGGCTTTTGGTGACTAGAGTTTCAATGTCATTAGGAATTTGTAGAAATTGAGTTTCAATAACCTTAAGTTTATATGGAAATAAAAGTTTTATTCAATGGTAGAAAAGTTTTACTACAATGAGACTTTTTACATATAACTCTATAAGCATTTTGATAAAGGTTGCAGTTGTCATACTTCTTATATCATCATTCTCACATTAATCAAAGAATACATCCCCTCGTTCATAGATGTAGGTCATATGAATTGACCAAACCATATAAATTTATATATTCTTTACTTCCTTATTTGTCATATATATTATAATTGGTTTCAAAGCTAAGATATATTGTCAAGATGTCTCTATATGATTTTAATATTGAGAAATTCAGTTAATTAAACAACTTTACCTTATGGATGATGAAGATGAGAATGGTTTTTGTTCAGTAAAAATGCATAACAATATTGGAAGGAGAAGAAACTATACCAAATGATTTGAGGGTGTTACAAAATGAAGAGATTCTGTGAAAGGAAAAGAACATAATACAATAGGTCAGAGGTGCTTAATGAAACTAGTGTTGCTTTGTCATGAAAACAACTTGAAAGTAAGTATAAAAATAAATCACTTATTAATCATTTATATCAAAAGTAAAATTTGTAAACTTTAAAGATGTTAGAAAGTACAAAGGAAAAAGATCAAATTGATAGTTTTAATTAGATCATCTTGGATCTATAAGGTGTTAGGGTTAAAATTGATTATGAGAATTAAGCAACGAGCCTATAGTGTTACTTACCAAATTTATATAAGATTTTCATTGATACCATCTTCTAAAGAATTGAAGAAAAAGGATTCTGACCTATATGAACATGGATCAAAATTGGGTCTGATTATCAATAGAGGTAAGAGCAAAGAAAAGAAAACTGGAAACAAGAACAAGTCGCAATTCAAATCAAAGGTGAAATTTGTTTAATAATTTAATTGTAAAAAGAAAGGACACTTTAAGAGGAAATGTCTACAATGTAAGATGGAAAACAAAAAAGGGTAAAAAAAATCACAAAGTGTGTAACATCCTATTACCCATGTTAAGGCTAAAATTGTAAATGTGAGAGATTATAGAGAAAATAGGAAACACTTTTCATGCTCATGCATTTCATGTTATGCACATATATGTGAATAGTAAATTTGCACACATCAAAATGACTGTAATGCATTCATTGACATTTTCAGGTATAATTGTTTGCAAATGTGATTTTATTGGAAATTGTGGTTTGATTGTATTGAAATTTTGATTTGGAGAGTAGAATTCTTGATTTATAATTTTTATAATTTTTGGAAAAATTTTCTGAAAAGAATTGGGATAATTATTGAACTAGAAAAAAATGCCAATTAGCAAAACAATTGATGAATGGTATTAGAAGCAAAGGAAATTTCGATAAGTGACTTTAGGATTTATTCACGAGTGCCAGTAAAAATTGGGAGCCATTTAGAATAGAAATCGAATTTAGGTTACGTGAATTGGACATGTGGCAAGTGACATATGTCACTTGCCAAACAATGTCTTAAGTCCACTAAAACTTTTAAAGCCCCTTTTTATTTGCAAACTCTCGATGTTTCTCATTGAAGAAGCCATTGGAGTTTTGTTTTTAGGTTTTCTTCATCTCTCCTTCATAGCTTCTCTTCTCTTCTTCTTCTTGTCACTTGCCAAACAATGTCTTAAGTCCACTAAAACTTTTAAAGCCCCTTTTTATTTGCAACCTCTCGATGTTTCTCTCTAAAGAAGCCATTGGAGTTTTGTTTTTGGGTTTTCTTCATCTCTCCTTCGTAACTTCTCTTCTCTTCTTCTTCTTGATTTTTTTCTCTTCAAATCTCCACCCATGTTGACATCTCATCTTCCATTTGCTACTCCTTCGCTTTGCCCTCTCTTTCATTGTTACCAAAAACCCAGTCTCTTTCACCCTTAAGTGTTGATGATCATATATGTTAGAGGAGCTAGGGTTCATAGTGATTTGATGGAGCTTTGAAGCTAAACAAGTAAGTTAAATTTTGTTCTTCATGTGTTGTTTTAAGTGAAGCATATATGATGATAGTTCAGTGGTAAATGATCATGACAAAGGAGTTGAGTATATGCTAGAACGTTGGTGAAGAAATGAATGTATACATGTTGATGTTTTGTTTCACATGAATGCTAAATAATGGATTAAGATTTGATTTGTGAATGTTATTGAGTTGAATTAGAGTAGAGAATGAAGAGTAAATGAGGTAGAAAGGATGATCTTAGTATAAGATGTGATTGGAAAAAATCTGAACTGAAGTTGTTGAAAAAAATTGGGTTTGCGTCTGTGTAATTTCGCCACGACAAACTTTTGGAAATTCATCGCGGTAAACTTGAAGACTAGCAAGATTTCACCGCGGCAAACTTTTGAAAATTTTCCATGACAAACTTAAAGGTTAGGAGGATTTTTCCGCAGTGAACTTGTGAAATTGTAGCAAGAATTCCTCTCTGGAAGAGTTCGCCACGGCAAACTTTTCTCTACATTGAACATGGTTCAGTATTGTGGGCATATCTTTTTCTGTAGTTATCCA
The DNA here is from genome assembly GCA_024520975.1 of Erythroxylum areolatum. Classification (NCBI taxonomy): domain Eukaryota; kingdom Viridiplantae; phylum Streptophyta; class Magnoliopsida; order Malpighiales; family Erythroxylaceae; genus Erythroxylum; species Erythroxylum areolatum. Next base: position 5,765,216 of record JANIJH010000004.1, read on the forward strand.
AATGGACTGATTCTTGATTTGGAGTAAACTAGAGACATAGGGATACAAATGATCTGAAGAAATTAAATTATGAATTAGATTCTAAAAATTTCAATTTTTGGTTGGAAGTTGTGTATAGTTTACTATTTTGGATAAGAGCAATCTGAAAATGTTTAAGGCATATCTTCCAAAATATTGAACCAAATTGAGTGATTTTGGTGTCAATAGAAACATAAGACATAGAGGAACATATTTATAAAAGAGAGTATGACCAAATTACATTATTTTCACTTTCTAATTAAATGTAAACAGTAGACCCGAAAGTGTGACTTGGAAAAAACTGAAGTGAGTCAATGAGAAAGGAATAGAGATTTTAATGGTTTTAGTGAGGTACAATCCTAAGTATAAAATATTACTTAGATGAGTTTTGATATAAGACCGATAATGTAATGAGAATAATGGAAAGATACCCGGGATTGTCATGAACATGCATTGTACATATTTTTATATACACACTTGTGCATATGGGAATGCTTATAATTGTGCAATTATTAATGCGTGTGCATCGTGTGTATTACATAATTTTGATGTGCTGGATAAACGTCTGCATTCAAACGTTTCCAGATCATTGAAGTTAGTGCTAATCTGGAGCGTATTGTGAGTAGACCTAGATGGTCTCAATTCATTGTTTGTTTCGTTTGAATTTTGTATTAATTGACTATTGGATGATGTTATGAATGTAATTGATTGTGTTGGTTTTCGAACAGGAGGTCCAATGATTGTGATGCTTAGTTGATATTAAAGTGTTGCTTGTATGTGAATGAGATGAACTAAGTGTACATAATTTGATGATAAATGTGTTTCGAATGAGCGTTTTCATGTAAGTAAAGATGTGATTCTCAACTTAATGTTGAATGCCGGACTAAGGTCTGATAATATGTGAATGTGAGTGAATATGGATCATGCAAATGTGACTTATGCATTTCATTGCATAAATGCATGAAACATAATGGCTGTTGTGACCAGAGTAGTCATCGATCAGAGCTTAAAGCTCAACGAGTGAAAATGAGCCTCGAGCTCAAAAGTAATTCAGAGCCTTAGGTTCAACGTTTAATGAGCCCTGTATCTCCCAAGCGGATAAGGGACCATTATCAATGAGCCCTTTAAGGAATAGTTTAGGTACTCGGTCACAACAAAATAACAAATGAAAAGTGGGTCTCATGTGCAATACATATGTATAATATGAATGATTAAATTGCATTGAATGTGAAATGTGAAATGATGTGAATGTGAATTATGTGTTATGTGACTGGGTAAGCCATCGATGATGGTCACTTATTGAGTTTGCAAAACTCATCCAAAATTTGCAAATATTTTTCAGGATCAAAAGAATACCCTGTTAGGCAAACGGGAGTATACTTACAACATACGAGTACAAGATAGGGGTCAGGATCAGTTCGTATCTGCATTCTTATTTCTTGTTTTTATATGAAATTGTGTTTTTTGTAATGATTATATCATGTGTATGTAAATCATTTTGTTCTGTAACAACTTTCCAAATTGGAAATATTAGTAAATGATTTTGAAGTGTAATGATATCATGTTTATAAATGTTTTACCTTTGTAATGGGCCCCAATTGGCTATTGAAATTTTATTGATTGTATTATGTTGATTGAAAATATTTATGAATGAAAGTGGGCCCTATGTGAATATTGATTTCCGCATATGTTGTTGTTCAAAAATAAATAAATTTATGCCAAGTTTTGACCGATTGAGTGTTCTAGCACGTCACCTTCGCGGGGCATAGACTCGAATATCCCTCAGGAAATCAAGCACGTGTCTTGCAGGAGTGGGTTGCTACAAAGTGAGTGTGACTGTAGCACATATTAATTACAATGAAGAGGATAAAAGAGGATGTTTTTATAGTTAGCAAGCCTAATTCTACAAGTTAGTGGGGTAATGGACATTGTGGCATCTTATCATATAATCTTTAATAAGGACTAGTTTTATTTTTATAAAAAAAAATGAAATGGCATTGTCAGGTTAACTACTTATGGAGAAAGTTATGTTAAAGGAAGTGGTTCATTGCTAATCCAAATGCGTGATGGAATTATTGGAACATTTGATGCTTAGTATGTTATTGAAATTTGAAAGAATCTGCCTCCTTTGGTACTCTTGATAGTTAATGGTATAAATATTCTAGAGTTAATAGGCAATTAAAAGTGTTAAAGGGTGTCATGACTGTAAAGAAAAGAAAATTAAAATTATGTAATCTATATCCTAGGGTGCCAATTATGGGATTTGTGATTGTATCTCAATCATCTTATGAGAATCATCATCATCATCATCTATCAATATAAAATTATGGTATCATATGTTGGGTCATATAAGTGAGCACAGACTTGAGAATTTGAGTAAGAAATGAATGATAGATGGAGTTATGATTGGGAAGATGAAATTTTGTAAGTCTTGTGTTTTTGGCAAGTAGTGTAATTCTATTTTGGCAAGTATACTTCCACTATAATTCTTGATTATATTCATTCAAATTTATTGGGTCCTTCTTTGGTTCAATCCTATGGTGGATATAATTATTATCAGACTCATTGATGATTATTCAACAAAATTATAAGTGCAATTTTTTTAAATTAAAGTGTTTAGAAAGCTTAAAGAATGGAAGAAAATGATTGAAAATTGTACTAAAAAAATAGGTTAAGACCCTATATCAAATAATGAGCAGAAATTCTGTAATAAGCCATTTGATGAGTTTTGCAGGAATAAAGGTATAGTGAGGGCTGCACTGTACGTACACAATTATAAAATGGAGTTGTGGAATAGATTAATCAAACATTTACATAACTTGCTCAACGTATACAGTTAAATGCTAGACTGTTAAAATAGTTTTAAGCTTAAGCAATTAATATTTGCTACTTATCTGGTGAATAAATCTCTATCAAGTGTAATAGATTTTAAGACTCTTCAAGAGGTATGGTATGGTACTCCCTCTAATTATCTTGCCAAAAGATATTTGGTTATTGATAAACGATTAATTGACTATATTTATATGCTCATATTTAGCATGTTTTGCTTGTTATTTAATGGTTTTATAGTATATTTGGTACTTATTTTGCTTCAAGTGTGATTGTAGGTGATAATTGCCTTTATAGAATAAAAGAAGAAGAATTTGAACAAAATCGTGACATAAAAAGAAGATTTAAAGTAACTTTAAAATTATATGGCTGTGTACAATGACCATGTAAGTCACTATAAATGTGTGGAGCTTCAAAGACATTGTTTCTCCCATGTGAACATTCACACCCATGAATGTTGACATACACAAACATGTATGTTATCCATGTAAGTCACTATGCCTATGTAAAGTCAACAATTGAGGTACTTTTAGAAACACATGATCACTTACACGACCATATAAGTGATCTTGTATATCCCAGAAACTGTAGCTTTTACTATAAAAGGATATTATTGAAGGCTACATAAAAATGAAGTGCTATTAATGATAAGAGACACTAGAGTAGAGTTGGTTTTGAACAGAGGATGAGAAAAACTTGAAGATTACTTCATAAGGTCTGATAGAGACAATCCTTTAATCCAAATTGCAAAAAGATTTCATTAGAGACGAAAGGGGGAATATAAAATATGATTTCTTTTATTTCTATTTGTTCTTCTGAAAATTCTTTATTAGATTTATTTTCTATGTTTAAGAACTAAATTTTTTAGTGCCTACATGTGATGAATCCTAAGTTATGATGATAATACGATATTTTTTTTATTTAATACAGTTTTATTGATTGCGATTGAATTATGCGTTATAATCTTAAACTAATATACCTAAAGTATTAGTCCAATATTTGATTTCATATTATTGAGATTAAGAAATCATTTCTTACGAATAGAATTAAGATAATTGGAAGGATGTAAACTTAGAGATAGGTCGATATAAATTCTCTATATTAGATTCAAACTTAATATTGAAATTCACGAATCAATAATACAAGCTTAGGGGTTTTTACTAGAAAGAGATTTCAGTTAATCAACCTAAGGTTAGTTGTTAATAGTCTTAAGAAAGATATTAACATAAGATAGGAATTTTCACGATCCAATAATTAATAATTTAATTACTTGATAAAGGGTCATTGTTTAAGATATCTTAGGGGATTCATCACTTAGGTACTATTTATTTGATATCAACTAATCATAGTATTTTCCTTATCTAAGTTCATTATTATGTCAACTTTAATTTATTTTGTTTAATTTTATTTTTAATTAATCTCAAGACCTAATTTATCATTTAGATAATAGAAAAAAGGTTAATACTATTACTTACATTCCTTATGGGATCAACTTGTACTTGTCAGTGTTAGCTATTGCTACACCATACACTTCCTGTCTAAACTTATACTAAACTTATAAATTTGTATAAGTTTAAATTAAATCAATCAGTTACCCTGCATATGCTTATGCTAATGAAGGCAAACGAAAATGAAGTGCATATTTATATAGTATGCTAGTGAGGTTGAAGGGTATTGATTATGGTGCATTGAAAATAATATAACTTTAGGATATGTAATTAGCAAAGATGTTACATTTGATGAATATGATATGTGTAAATAGAGGGAGGAGTTTAGTAATCTTGCAAATAAAAAGGATTAGGTTGTTAACTAGGAACTAGAGCTTGACATTAAAGCTCAATTAGTCCATGGATGTGTAAGATGAACAATCAATATAAAGTATAATAGAAAGAAAGATGAGGGGAGATTAGCCATTAAACAATATTTGAGAGTGTTTTATCATTATGATGACATAGCTCCTTAACTTTATTCAATATTGAATAGGAGTAAAAGCATTTAGAACAGAAAATTAGGACATAGGTTTAAATAAGAATTTATCCAAGGTGCTTAACCTATTTCTCATTCCAAGGTATGAGATAAAAACAGTACTTGGCATTAGATGTTTGCTCTATATAACCCTATGTTATGGAATAAAATAAACACTTGTCTAAAGGATTTTTCTATAAAGTCGATTAGAGAACCACTAGAGTGGTTGATTATGTCACAAGTAGCAATCCTGGAGAGATATATTTGGAGAGTAGGTAGGCCTAAATGTTGAATAGCAATTGGAAACTGGATCCAATGATGACGAGATATTATGGAAAATACAATTCTTTGATTAGGATATCCTAATACCAAAGCCATTTCTTCTTGTAGTGGATGAGGGAACCTTTCCTTGTCTAATTATCATACCACATGGATGCCTTTTCCCATCCCCAACTCTATAGGAAGTGTTTAAAATAATCCCATCCCTTAGCTTCACAATATGATAAAGAAACTAGGAGTGCGATCCTTGCTTAGATGGAGCCCATATGCTTTTTTCTTTAAGGAAATAGATATGCAACCACTTTATCTATAATGAGTTCTTATCATCCAACACTCTCTATAGCATTTTTAATATAAGTTTTTGATTAGTTAACTTTATAGAGATGAAGCCTAGGCCTCTTTCGTCCCTAGGCTTACAAACATCCAACCACTTCACTTTAGTATATCCTCCACTTCCTGTAGAATTACCCTATAGGAAATTCCTCATCATTCTTTCAATTATTTTAATGAGTCCTTTGGAAAGAAAAATATGTGAACTCCAATATATCTATAAGGATTTGACAACCTTAATCAACAGGATTTTTCCACAATAGGATAAGTCCTTGTTTGTCTAGAAGCCAAGTCTTCTTTATATTTACTCCATCAGAGGTAGGCATTTATTAAAGTTTAATCTCCTAGTAGTGATTGGAAGCCCTAGGTAAAGCATAGGTGTGAATTTCCTAATTATACATGTTAAGCTTACACTGCTTAATTCAAAAGAGTCAATACTTATTGATAGGAAAAAATGGATCTTACTGAGATTAACTCCTAAACCTGAAATGGCTTTAAATTGGTTCATAAAATTCATTAAAGTCTCAACTGATCAACTAAACAAAGGTTTATAAGAGAAACTCTTCTACATTTTGAATGATATCTAAATCTAGGGTCTTAAGCAATATTGTACTTCAACAATCGAGTGAAAGTTTCCATATACAGGTTAAACATATATAGGGATAGAGGGTTACCCTATCTTATGCCCCTAACTCCTCTAAATACCTTATAAGACATTTCATTGATAAGAACACATAATTAAGTGGATGTAATTCAAGATTTAATCCAACCTATGAAAGCATTAGGAAAGCCAAACACCTCCAAAATTTGGAATAAGAACTTATAGCTTACACAATCAAAGGCCTTACTAAAATCTACCTTTATAGTTTAATTCAGAGGGGTATTTTTCCTTAAATAACCCTTAAGGAGTTCTGGTACCTTCAGTATAATTTCTCTAATATTTTTGTCCTTTATGAAAGCCCTTTGGTTATCACTGATTATATAATTGAGGACCTTCAACCTATTAGCAAGGATCTTAAGAAAGACTTTTTAAAAAAATTAGAGTAAGATATAGGTCTAAAGTTAACAAAGTTAGAGGGGCTTCAGGTTTTAGGAATAAGACAAAGGAAGGTCTTATTAATTTCTTTAAGTAGCACTCCCCTGAAAAAAAAATTCATATACAGTATCTCTTACCACTTATCCAATCTCTAGTCAGATCTTATGATTAAAAAAAACCATTAAGCCCATCTAGACCAAGAGCCTCACCTTATTTAATAGAAAAACAATATCTTCATTCTCCTTATTCTTAATTGGCTTATTGGGCTTCATTGATTCCACATTTGAGATCTTCTTAGTAATAAAAGCTTTAAAGCATGTACAAAAGAGGTTATTTCATAAGTAGATCTAATACGAAGCTTGTAAAAACTGACAGCTTCCTTAAGGATATCTTCTTGATCCCTAAGCACTCTACCATCTTGGCTAGTAATCGAGCATATTTTGTTGGAGTTTTTCCTTACCGTTAACGAATTAAAGAAAATCTTGGTGAATTTGTCACCATCTTTAATCTAATTAACCCTTTCTTTTTGTTGAATTAAAGAGGAGTGATCTCTAATGGCCTCCAAATAATCTTTTAATGCTTACTTTTCTTTATATAGGAGAAGATAGTCACTAGGATTCAAAGATAACATAAATTGAGCAGATGAAAACTTCTTTTTTATTAACTACAATTTTAGTGTTGACCACTCTTCTAGCATTTATATTTTTTTAGTTCAACTTTGATGGCCTTAAGCTTTTGAACACAAACATATTGCTTTTTTTCCAAATGTTGAAACTTCCAATCCTCTCAAGGTAACTTCTTGAAATTCATAATCATTTATTTAAAAAAGTGTTAAATTTGAATGCAAAGTATCTAGTAACTTTTTAAATATATCATCAATTAAAATTTATATATAGTTTGAGAATAGGGGATCCATGAAGGTGCCCTTACTTTCAAGGAATTAAGCTAACTAATCAATGTTAACAAGGCTCAATAAAGTTTTTTTTATAAACTAGTTAGAACTCTATTTTTTGCTCCAAGTGAATGTATATAAATCATATTTTAAGTTAGTAACCCTTATATAATCTATAAAATGTTTGAAGTCATCATTGTAATTTCTTAGGTTTCAATTTTGCTCAACTTTAAATCTGTACATAGTAGACTTGAATTTCCCATAAACAATCCAAGGAACACTATATACCCCCTATACCCTCTTTAGATTACACTAGAAGTTAGTTCTTTAGAAGGCTAGATTAAAACCATAAGCAAAGGATGTGTAGATAGAAACATTTTCCTAGAAAATGTAGCTTCACATGTATGAGTTGTGCAATTGACTCTAGCTCCTCTACTCTCATAGAATTGGATTTGTAGCAGATAACATTTCTACCATAAGCATGATACGATGATTAAAGAGAAATTTCAATTGGAACCCCAATTTATTAATATTCCTGATCTTGATCTTAGTTTCCAAAATTCCTAAAATTTGAGGTTTTTCCCTTAATACAAATCCCACAAATCATTTAGCTTATTTTTGTAGTTCAATCCACGTAGATTTAAACAACATTTATCATATTAATTTGTTTTCAACTTTAAGCCTTTTTTTCTTGTTGCTTCTTTGAGACTTCTTCCATACCACACTCTAATATTGATCCTTGTCTAGTTCCCTTTTGCTAAACTAAGTTGAGGACTGTTTGTAGAATTTGCATTCTCATTCACATAAGCTTCCTCTAAAGCTTATTACTCGATAATTCCTTTAGTAGAAGCCACACTTTTTGGTAAATTAGTGGGGACAGGTGCTTACATCATTGAAGCTTAGTCATTTGCCAAAAAGGTGGGTTTATCATTGATATGTTGATAACTATGGGGATCTGCTTCTTCCTACGCCAAGAGTTCAATGTAATCACCTCTTTTGAAAACGTTACTTGTAAGCTTAGAAGTCTTACCTTGTATCTTAAGGGATGGTCTCCATTAATAGGTAACTAAGACACCATCTTCAAATAAGTTAGGCACCATCTTCTTCTTTCGACTATGTTTTCATCTATACGAAAGAGTTTACTAAGGAAGCTAGATAGCAACTTCTACCATGAGTTGTCCAATAATCCCGGCTACCCGCTTGAGGCCACGAGATCCTTGAGAAATCGAACTCGTTTTGTTTACGGTATAAACTTCGATTTATCCAAATCGTTTTACAGAACTCTCGAGCCATTTGTGTGCATTCATTATTGATTTTTTGGGCATAATACATGATGAATTGTTACATTGTGTAATCATATGACATATTCTTGTGATGATTGTAAATTAATAGATTGATGACTTGCTATATGCTTGTGTGTGTGTGTGTGTATATGTATATATATATATATATATATATATATATGCTTGATTGTGTTGCTCGTTGCCAATGGCTATAAATGTATATGCCACTGAGCTTCGCAGCTCACCCTATTATCTCCCACTCCTCAGGTGC
>JANIJH010000004.1:5859318-5873769 GCA_024520975.1 Erythroxylum areolatum
TATCACATATGCAATATAACAACCTAGCATGTCCCAATTTACCATTATAACCTTCCCATCAGTGACGGGATGTTACATTAGGGTGTTACACTTAAGTCCTCAAGTGCTCCACCTCAATGTCACCTTTCTGTATTAATTCATTTATAGTCAAATACTTAACCTCCAAATGCTTAGACCCTCTGATATTCTTATTGCTGTTACTAAATAACACAGTAAAAATATTATCACAATATAACCGAATGGGTCTAGCCACTGAATCAACCACAAACAACTTACTTATCAAGTTTCTGAGCCAAACTTCTTGTGTAGTAGCTCCATAGCATGCTACAAACTCTACACGTATAGTTGAGGAAGTCAATAGTGTCTGCTTGACACTCTTCCACAATACTACACTCTCTATTAACATAAAGATATACCCTGATGTGGATTTTCTATCATCCAGATACATAACAAAATCCGAATCTGTATACCCTGTGAGGTTTAGATGGTTGACCCTTTTGTATGTCAACATATAATCCTTAGTTTCCTTTAAATATCTTAACACTAGTTTAATTGCAGTCCAGTGGTTTATTCTTAGGTTAGCCAGATATCTACCTAGCAGTTTAACAGTAAATGCATTGTCCAATCTAGTGTACACCTGGGCATACATCAAGCTACCAATAACACTAGAATAAGACACATTCTTTATAGCCTCTCTCTCTGTATCGTTCTTTGGACAATGTGCTAAAGATAGTCTCTTTCTATAAGAGATAGGCATTACAACATGTTAACAATAAGCCATATTAAACCTTTGTACTACTCGCTCAATGTATGCTCTCTACGAGAGGCCTAATGAGTGTCAAGACCTGTCCCAGTGAATCTGAATATCTATGACAAAAGAAGCTTCTCCATGGTCCTTCATAGCACAATGCTTGGCTAAAAGTTGCTTATCCTCATGTAATATGGTCAAGTCATTTGATGCGAGCAAGATATCATCCACATATAAAAGTAGAAAGATAATTTTGCTCCCCCTTACCCTATAGAACAAGCACCCTTTAACTTTATTTTCTATAAAGCCAAAAGAGGTAATAACCTCATCAAACTTTAGGTTCCACTGTTTGAAAGCTTGTTTCAAACCATATATTGATTTTCTTAGTTTACAAACCTTATCAACATTTTCTTGATCTTGAAATACTTCAGGTTGTTCCATATAGACCTCTTCACAAAGTCCTTCATTCAGGAAAGTGGTTTAACATCAATCTGATGTAACTTCATATCACAATGAGCTACTATTGTCATAATCATATTGAATGCATCATTAGAGGAAAATGGAGAAAAGGTAACAATAAAGGCAACCCCTTCTCTCTTGGTAAACCCTCTAACAACCAACTAAGCTTTAATAACTCAACTTTTTGGTCTTGAAAAGTCATTTACAACTGATAGGTTTGTAATTCTAAGGCCAATCAACAAGCTTTCATACCTTATTATACTTCATAGATTACATATCATCTTTCATTACATCCCATCACAAATTTGCATAGGGTCCAGAAATAACTTCTGAAAAAATAGCTGGATTGAAATCATGTTCAATATCATAATCTTATTCACCCAAATAGACTACTTAATCAGATGAAATAACAGGTTTTCTCACTCATGAATCTTCTTAACTGAATTGGTTCTTGTACCTTAGGAACCTTAGTTTGTACAGGTAAGAGCTCTGGTTCTTGTACTAGCATAGTATCAAGACCTTGATCTACTAGTTCTGAATGTATATGAGTGATGGATACGAAATAACTATAATATCCGTCCTGGTATCATCTGAAGGGTGAGAAGGACCACCCTCATCATATACATCACATTTTAGAAACTAAGTTATTTGCGACTCTACAATTCTAGACCCTCCTCTCTACAGTAAAATTTGTATCCCTTAGAGTGGTCGAGATATTCAGCAAAATAGCAAGGAGTAGAATGAGAATGCAACTTATTTTCATAAGGATTATATAAACATACCTCAACAGAATAGCTCCAAACACGAATGTGGGCAAAGGCTAGGCTTCCACCCTTTCTAGAGTTCAAATGACGTCTTTAGAACTGATTTACTTTAGACTCTATTAAGTATGTACAAGGTAGTCTTTATGGCTTCACCCCAAAGGTAATAAGGTAAATTGTCTTGATCTGCATTGATCTCATCATGTCTTTTACGATACGATTACGCCTTTCGGTCACACTATTTTGCTTAAGACTACCTAGCATAATAAACTTAACCACTATTCCACATATTTGGCAAATAGGCCCTTTTTTTTTATCTTGAGCCTTAGGTTTGTCATAATATTCTCCTTCATGGTCAAATCTAACAATCTTGATGGACCTTGTCAATTGGTTCTCAACCTCAGCCTTAAAGATCTTGAATTGCTTAAGAACTTCAAACTTTTCTTTAAGTAAGAATACATAAGCATTCATATGTTGATTATTTCTCGTGGTATCTTTAAAATTTTATGATTATTTTTTAGAAATAATTCCTAAGTTTGGATGCTTTTTTTTAAGTTTTAATTCATGAAAGGGACAAACATTATTAATTTTTTGTCACTAAATTACTTTAAGTATCTCATTGGTTTTATTGAATGAATATAAGCAAGACTTGAAGTATTTTTACACCAGTGTGAGCTTTTGAGCATATGAGCAATTCACTGCTTTTGAATACATTTTGAGACTACTTTTTTATGAATTAATGCATGGAGATAATAGGAAGCATTTAGGATAACCATTTTTGACCTAAACAAATCTATCTTATTTTTTACACCTAGAGAAACAATTTGAGCCTTAACCTTTCTTTTCTTGATTATTAACCTTATTACAAGCCACCTTTACCCTTTTTTTTGTTAACATCCTTAATAATTTAAGCTCCTAAATTGAAGGAATTATATAAAGCTTATTTGCATATGATTTATTTAAGTTGCATTTTTTTTATTTTCTATAGAATGGGGGAGAAGTGTAGTAAAAAAAGGTATAAAAAAGAAAAGAAATCTCCTTTTTGATGTTTCTTGTTCAAAAAAAAAAAAAGATGAGGTGATTGAAGTACGTTATTTGAATCAAGTAAATTTTGGACTAATTTGAGTTAAAAATTGTATATATAAGTTTGAATAATTTCCTTTAATATGTTTAACCTAAATTTTTTTCTTGTCATACCTTACCTAAGCCACGTTATAACTCCTATCATCCCTTTAATTTATGTATTAAGTTCATTTTAAGAGTGAAATCCATGAGAGGGTGTTAAGTCTTATTTCATTTTATTTTGATGGAATTGATAAGGTGCTATATTTTTATTCAAAAAATGTGTCCTATAAGCATTTATTTTCTCAATTATTATTTTATCTTAAATCTTTAATGTGTATCAGCTTTTGGAATATTTTTGGATAACATGAAAGAGAATGAGAGGCTATTATAAGGATGGTTGATATATTGAATTGATGTATGCTTGAAGACAAACATGAGTCCAGTGTGAAGGAATTTGATAAGAAGTTATTTGGTTATGTTAACTAGATTTATCTCTTTTGGTTTGGCTTAATTTTGGTGCTTAAATAGGAAAAAATTGGAGCATTATTTGTCAAAATCACGAATGTTGGTGAAAGTGGATAGATTACTGTAGAAGATAAGGAAAGATCACATTTAATGTCAGATTTTCCCTAAGAGTTTGAATTCAATTATTAAACTTATTTCCAACTCTATTACGTAAGGATTTGGTTTCATTTAGATAGGAATCTCTGCAAGAAGGAGAGAGGAGCAAAACATGTTCTTCACTTTATCCATATCACCTTATTTTCGTTTCTTTGTGATTTTCTTTTCATCTTTTATCGTGTCTTTTATTTTTGGTGTCGAAACTAAAGTCATGTTCGACTAAATTCAAATATTCTGATTCAAAAAACCTTGTCAGGTTTTGTTTTATTTTAAATTTAATTTCATGTTTTAATTCAAGTATTTCTGGTTTTGTTATATTTTATGAATAATTAATATTGATTGATCTAACTAATTAATTTAATTATTATTATTCTATAATTATTTATGAATTCAATGATTCTTAATTGTCACGAAGGATTAGTACAAGTAGCAATTGCATATTTGACTTATGAGAAACAAGAAAAATACATTGAATAATTATAGCTATCTCAATTATTTAATTTAGAGTTTAGTCTTCTTCACTAAACTTATTACTGTTATTTAATTGATGTATAATGCTATCATACCCAATCAATTTACGATAAGTTTGATTTAAATGTTGGATTTGAACCAATTAATTTTAAAAATTTTGAGACTTATTATGACTATCTTAATAGTTTTCAGGCTAATTGCTTGAATTTTGAAAGTTATTTTTTTTAGACTAATGATTAATATTATAATTGGATGAGATATTTCCCTTAAATTAGAATAATAACAATAACAACAACAACATCCGACTCAATGAAAATTCTGCTAAAACGGGGAGCTTAGGAAGATATAGTAGTATGTAGCCTTATTACTAACTTAAAATCATAGTTAATTAAAAATGAATTTCAAAATTCTTTTTTTTCAATTGATTTATTGTTAATTTATTTCATTAATTAATTAATTATAAACCCCATTTTGTTAGGACAATTGAAATTAAGAAACTAGCTTTTAATTCTCTTGAAATTCGAACTGGTTCTACAACAACTATAAAATTTTAGTAAATCATAATTATATTTGAGGGCTTCTCCAATCGTATCTACATATCCATTTCTTTTAAACCACCTTACATATACGTAGCATATAACATCTTCATGCAATTCTCATCCTATCTTGAAGGAGACATTACAAAATTTTACCTCCCACTTCATTTTCCATTAGGCTCGGTAATGGGTAGGGCCACTCTCCAGCACACCTATGTCCAAGCTCATCTAAAAAGTTTGTGTTCGGACCAGAGGTTTCAAGTATAAGGTTGAATCCAATCAGGCTTAGACATATATATTTAAAATTTTAAATTTATTCACTTAAAATTTCAAATTTTGATCGACAAGCGGCAAGCAATTAGAATCTTGGACAGAGTCTAACCAAAAACTTGGAACTTTTTAAAGAAATTTGAACTCAGCTTGAAGTTCAATCAACTTGGCCCAATCAAGCCGAGCAATTTTTTCCAAGTCTATTTTTCATTGCTTATTTTATTCCACTAAGTATAGCTGTGCAGATAATTCTAAGGAAATTAAAACAAGAAATTGTAACCATTCTTACTATTTATTCTATTGAACACACTTATGTACAGCCAAAGAACCAACTAAAGGAGAAAGAAGATAACCCTCTCACGGCCTTCTGATATCAAAAACCAAAGCTACGAACGACAAGTGAACAACTAGGACGTCACTAGTAAAAATGATATATCCACGCAGGTACGACATGACCTCATATTAAGTTGTAAGGTTTGGCAATGAGTCAAACATGGGTCTGCTCAGGTTCATGCTCAACCCAAAAATTTCTACTCAAGTAGGTGGTCCAAAAGTCATGTCAAGGCTTTTTTTTTTTAAATCCAAACATAACCTAAAGTCTGATCAATTTTGATCGGGCCAATTGACTTTCAGCCATGCTGAGCAAACCCAAACTTAACTGCAACCCTTGAGTATATTCTTTTTGAAAACTTGAATAAAAAATACAATTTGATATTAGGCATGACAAATAAGTTCAAGTTAGCTCAATTCAAAATCAACCTGTCTAAAGCCTTTATTAGTAGAGTTTTTGTCAATAGCTTTTCTAAGAAATCAGTTAACTGTTTAACTATTATTTAAAAAAGAGATTTTTTATAAGAGCTTCATACAATAGATTGTTTCGCAACATAAAAATAAAAAGCACTTTTAATTTTAACTGTATTTTATTTTGTAATAAAAATTATTTATGCATATAAAAATTATTTAAAATATATTAAACAATATACAAAGAAAAATATATTAATTATTTTATAATTTTAAACCATATGAAACATAAATGAAAATATATCTAACTAAATCTTTTATATGGATTATAATATAAGTAAAACTAATATCAAAAATAAATATTAAAACATATAAAGAAGTCAAATAATATTATATAAATATCAAAATAAACGTGAAGATGCGTTTATGAGCATTGTAAGAATTATGTGTAAAAATATAAGGGTAAATGGAACTAAAAAATAGACTCACTAATTAATATGAAAAATTGATACGAAAAAACACTTTTTTGAAAAGTTTCAAATTTGACCTTATTAAAAAGCTGTATTTTAACTTCTAAAAAAGTCATTTCTATAAAAAAATATTTTTGAATTTTACAACTAAACATTTTTTTTAAAAAACAACTTTGACGGTAAAAAAAAGTACTTATTCACTCTCCGAAAGCTGAAACAAACAGGCACTAACTCAATTTGATCAAGCTTTGGACTTCAAGTCTTGACCTTAAAAATTTTTCAAAAAATGATCCAAGCTTAACCTAACCTCACTTAAGGCCCAAAAATTATAAGAAAAATGATGTTATTTTTTAAATTTTATTCTTTTAAATAAATAATCAATCTGGACCAAGCTCAATCAAGCTTCAAGCCATCCAAGCTTGGTCAAGCTCAAGATCAAGTCTTGAACATCATAATTTGATGTCTTAGTTCTTTTCTTAGTCCTTCATTTCTTTGTAGTTTTTTTTTCATATTTATTCTATTTCTTTATTCTCTCCTATTCTTTACTCTCTCCTATGTGATTTTATATAAATGATCTACAAATTGTATGTGGTACAAAGTTCATGATGCAAAACTCATTTAGTTCATCATATTATATTATTCTATTAGTTCAACGCAGCAGATATCCATTTCAACTTCCCCTGATCAGAAAATTAGTTCAATGATACAAAGACAAACCATGCGGATACAAAAGTTAATATTCTGGCAATGCGATCTAATTTCCCTAGTCTACACTAACAACTTACAACTATGTTGAATTTCTTTGGACAGTACAAGTAAGCTTTTTGGAACCTTTAGCATTTTACATGATGCATGTTTCCAGTTGCTAATTGTGAATAAGTTGAGTACGAGGAAAAAAAATGTGTTACGACAGCTGCAAGACTTGAATCCAATATAGTCAGTTTCAAGATCAGTGCAGAGAGTCTGGATGATCCTTAGACACCCTCACCAAGGTCGACCC
The DNA here is from genome assembly GCA_024520975.1 of Erythroxylum areolatum. Taxonomy (NCBI): domain Eukaryota; kingdom Viridiplantae; phylum Streptophyta; class Magnoliopsida; order Malpighiales; family Erythroxylaceae; genus Erythroxylum; species Erythroxylum areolatum. The sequence continues at coordinate 5,866,461 of JANIJH010000004.1, forward strand.
TTTCCTCCAAGCCGCCGTGCCAATTCAAAATCCTTCTTCACTGAAACAATCAAATAGACTAAAGTTCTTTAATCAAGTGTTGGTGAAACAACCCAGATCACACATTTTGATCTTAGGAAATCAATGTATCATCTGATGAGCTTCAAATTATCCGAATTGTGAGTCATAGTTTTCTTCAATCATAAACGCCAAAACCATAAATTTTACACGTGCAAACCCAATTTCACCTGATAAAAGTCCCAGATTCCCATTTCTGAAGAAGTTCAATAAATATGAAACCATAAACATTTATCATGCAGATCAAGTCTAAAACAAGTCGAGGGCAAACAAGCATATGATCAGATTGATAGAGAAGCTCTACATAAATTTTGATCTGTAACTTTAACCGCAGATTGGTAAAAATGTTAATTGTAGCCATGTTGCAACAATGTAACTTTGTCAATACGCAGACCACAAAATTGAAAAGAAACGGCAAATAAGTGAAAAGAGGTTTTTAGATTCATTTGCCAGCAAAGTCCCACTTACTAAGTGTAACACGTTTTGCATGAATTGCACAGAGCATTCCATCTTCAAACAAATGAACCAAAAAGTCCTCTGCTGCCTACAAGTAAGAGAAACAAACAATGAACTGTATAGTTCTGGGATCTTTTATTTCAGGCAAATGAAGCGGCGGATAAGCTCTTCAACTCTGTCTTGAGGAGGGAATTACCCCAGAGAAGGGCTAGAAAGGCGGTCCCTGCTCCTTATATTGTATCCCAAAGTAGAATCTATTCAGAATTTAAGTTCTAGAGAGTAAATGCATAACTCAGCAAGCAGTCATAATACTAATATATGTAAGCAGACGATTTAAAGTAGGAGGAACAGAATCTAATCTAATGTTGGTGACATAGATATATTTGTATGCTCTCTTGCACAATATCACATACTACTGCTGACATGCATCTAGATTGGAACCTAAACGCTTGCATAGATTTATGTTTGCACATAAACATCAGTGTTAATACATCTTTAGCCAATGAAGAGGACATGTTACCTCTTGAATTGCTACCAAGGCTTCAGCTGTCCAGCGGTTTACTTCTATGCTAAATTCCTGGGTAATTGTTCGCACCTGTAGATCAATAAGGTGATTATTACCGAGCCAAAACTTCACCATTGTATTATGGAGCTTAAAACTCATACTTGAAGCATTCCACAAGTTGAGCCACTGAAAAAGAATAAAGAACTAGGAAGTTTCCACGATTCCTTGGTAGAATATCACGAAAACAAATTTATGGGAAAGGTATGTAAAATTTGTGTCAAGACACAAAATTATTTTAGAATCATTTAGCAAGATGAAAATGACTAGGTATCTTAACAAACATTGAAAACGTAAGTACATTAATTGATTTCCTAAGCTTGTACCTTTCCAAGTCTGTTTATAAAGATTCAAGAACATATCAGTCCAACTTCAGTTATTACCACATCATTGTGTAGGGTAAAATACGGACTTGTTGAGAGACTGTATCTCAGAGAGAGAAAGAAAGAGATAAGAGAGCTCACAACTCGAATGAAGCTGGTAGCTGGGATGACTGGTTTCCAAGTCTTCTGATAGAAGCGTATTTCACGCAATGCCTTTGTTCCTGGCTTAAACCGATGTGGTTTCCTCTGACTTTGAGCCCGCGGAGCTGAAAATGAAACACATCAATTGAAGAAGAAAATTAGCAACGCAGAACCGACACATCACCACAATTAGAATCAACTTAACTAGTAGATGAACAAAAGGACTCACTCTGAGCGGCACTTTTTCTTGTTGATCTTCGACTTGGTTGTGCAGACTTTATTGGTTCAATAGAAGAGAAAAAAACAATGTCACAAATTAGTAAGAGAACTACACATCAAAACACAAGTTCAAAACAACGGATAAAAAGAGAAATGAATAGAGAAAGACAGTCAGAGAATCTAGTTAAACAGCCAGAGGAAATATGAATAAGAAACATGCTACATGCTAATGTCATTATGTTAAGTATCTCTCAGGCTCTCCAGAGTCCAGTGGGATCAAATCTAACCATGCCCAATTGAAATATCCAACTTTGAGAAAACAGATAAAAAATTTCAACTTCTTTACACCAATCATTCAATAATCAAACAGAGGACTTAAACGGAATGCATTTTCCATCGACTCGAAAACAGAAGAAAGAGAAGTGCAGAGAGATATGTTCTATTTGGTGTTTGAAAATTTCATAGGACGCGACCCTTGGCACTAGCGAACATAATCTCGATATGGAGCTTCTAGTTTCCAACTTTTAACTTCAAACACTAGACAAGTTACACAAACATAACAACAGAAACTAGAAACCACGTTTCTTTGCAGCATTTTCTCATTAACCAAACACGCAAAAATAAATATCACAAGAACACTATGGAAAGGAAGTACCGATGATGGGGTTGAAGGTGAAGCTGCTGGGGCGTCATTTCCTGCTTCAGAGAGACGAAATCTTTTAGAAATCCAAAAAAAAAAAAAAACCCAAACTCCCACCATTTGCACACCCATTTCTGTTAAAACCCAAAAACCTTTCCCTCCCAGCAAATGCGTATACTTGGTTACTATACCTCCGTGTTGAGTGAGAAACTTTACCAGATTTTCGACCCCCGGTCCGGTAGGCCTTCTGTTTGACTCTGGCCATGGCTCAAGCGTCAGAAAGAAAAGAGTCCGTCGGCGATATGGGAATTGGGACTTCCACTTTTGTTTTGGGAAATAGATTTACCGCCCTATTTCAGTTTGAAATTACACCTTTCCATTTCGGCCCGTTAAGTCACCCGCTTAATTGCAGAAAACGAAAAAGGTCTGACCAATTAAAAAAGAGACCAAAAATTATAGTAATTTATTAAGAATTTTATTTTTTATAAGATTTCGTAGACTTCCCTAAAACCTGCTTTATTGTGAAACTTTAAACTAAATATGTTGATACTTTTAATTTTGTTTTAATTTTTAAAATTTCAATTTAATTTATTTTAATAACTTTTAGTATTAAAAATTGATTAGTTTCGTAATTATTCGGTCAATTTTTATAAATTAATAAATTCTTATAAATTAAAACAAATTAATTAATTTTTCATTTAATAATATTTTTTAATTAAATTTTAAAATTTTTAATAATTAAAAATAATCATATTTAAAATTTTTAATTTTATTCAATATTTACCTAATTTTATAACAATTTGAAAAGAAAAACACAACCAGATTGGTTGAAGGAATCCACATGAAATCCATTGCATGATTTCATTATCTCTACGTTATCAAAACATCATCTAAAGCTATAAAAGGTTGCGTACAAGGAAAACGGACTACACCCTTAGAATATAGCTTTTAGAACTTCCTGGCATAGCAACTGTCAGCGAAGAAACAAGCCGGAAAATATCAGTTGATTGACCGACGGCTTTAGGGTTGAGATGGGGAAGGAGAACTTGGAGGCTTGAAATCCGGATACTGCAAAATAAAGGGGAATAGTTCTTGTTTCAGTGCTTAGACCAACATAACATCCATTGCATGTTAATTGCTCATATGATTTCCTTCAAGGAAATGCCAGGATGGAAGAGAACTGAAATGCATAATAGTTATGGGGAGTGGAAATTACATATGGATAAGGTGAAAGTGGCCTGGGAAACTTAGGTTCTGAGTCTGCTGTAACTTCAACTTTGGGTACTGAATTTATTTGTGGAACTGGTTCTGCAGAAGCTTCCGCTTTCTGTACACTGTCTGAAGTAGCAGTTGCTGAAACTGGCTGAGGAGGTGCAGGAAGAGCCTTACTAGTCCCAATTGTTGGCAGAAGAGCCGTGCCGATTTGCTAGATGGATGATATGTGAAATCACATTATTATGGTAATTATACTTTGGTTTACAAAAACGAGCATACAACTTCAAGAAGATCACAAGATTTGTGATTAGGTACCTTTATATCATCGACAAGCTCGTTAGGTGCGACCTTGGAGCTCACAAATTCACCTACTTGTTCCAGCGTTTTCTTACGCTCCTGTTGACGATAATGCAAGAACTCAAACTGATGCATTTGCAAATCCAAGATTGATGGTCTCAGGCAGTGCTAGCAGTAAAAGGGGACACCTACCTCTGCAAAAAGGAGTTTTGTGCTTGCAAACTGCACAGTAGCAGCTGAGCCCAATATTTGGAGTATTGTTTCTGCCTGAGAAGATACATCCAAAATGTCAATGCTGCAACTTGCAGCACAATCGTCTCAACTACCTAAAGATAAAAAAGCACAACCGAGATAAAGGATCAAAAGTGAAAAGACTGTGAAACAAACCTCGGAAAATACCAATACACCTAATCCAGCAGCAGCTGCAATTCCTAAGGCAACTGGCAAGGCATCAGCACCATCCTGCAAGATAATATCATTCGTCAAAAACACTGTGATGAGAAGTTTTAAGGATTGGAGACACATAGGCCAGATTCCCAACAGGAAAATCTTGTAAATAACCAATGGCATAGTGCATACGGAGGATACATACCCCAAAGGCATCTGTAATAGCATCAAGACTTAATAATTTCTTTGGGGGGATCCAAGGGAGGCCACTATTCTGCAAAATAAGGATGTCACCACAAATTTTCTGTTTCCTTTTTTATCAGATCAAGGAATGATGTGAAGGATGGAAAAAGAACATCTCTAAGTACCTTCCATCCTCGGGGTCCATCGGCACCGTCTTTGATTCCATAAGCTGCTTTAAATCCATTAACGGTGACCAATTCAGCAACCAATTCAGAGTTCCCATCGAATCTGGCTTACATCACAAATTAGCTAGTGAGCTTCCTAATTTGTTTACAACAATTAGAATCTGATATAATTTTTTTGGGAGTAAAGGATCATCAACAAGGATGTTCTAGTGGTTTGGTTTGCAAGGAAATTGCAGAGAATTAGAGAAAATTTTTACATAAAACAGTATGTTAAATTGAAGAAATTCAATCAAGTGCAGTTTTAGTAAACGGTGGGAGTAAGTATGACTCTTTTCAGGGAGTGAAATGCCTCATCATCTAATCAGTGACACACATGAATGGATTAGCAAGATTTTCACTGTCCCTATCTACTATCCAGAGAAACTAAGCTAAGGGAAGGGGCTTGGAGGAATCAGCAGGGAAAGAAGGCTGTGTTGAACTTGAACCTAGTCCCATTTTGTTGAATGACTTGAAAGGTGGAGGATAACTGAACCATAGGTGCCTTGGAATACATTAGCTAAGCAACTAATGAAATCAAACGTGGCCTTTGAGTTTGATACAACAACTATTTAGCCAATACAATGCAGGCAGTAATCTATTTCTATGTCTCAGGCAATTTCCACGAAAATATGTAATGCATAAGCTCCAATTACGGAATAAGTGATAGAAGAGGTAAATCTTGATGAACCAGGTAACTTTCTTTTCTATATATACACTAGAAACTAGAAACTGATGAGGAGAGACCAGAAAACCTTACTTTTCTAGGATGAACAATGTAGTACTTTCTGGTTCCTTAAACTTCAAAGACAGCTTCTTGAGAAAACCTGGCTTATCTTCACCTTTGTAAAAAATTGACACCGGTTTCTTACCCAATCCCCTAATATCAGGACTACCCACTTGTCTAAACTCCACCGGTGCTCTTATATCAAGTAACTGCGCATTTACGTCGTCACCTATTACAGAGTAAGCTTTTCTTGCAGACTCAACACCCCAGGGCTTTGGACTCCTAAGAACCTGAGATAGAACCAATGGAACTGCCAAAGCTGTCACACCACCTGCCAAAATTGTTGGGTTTTCGGTTGCGAAGTTGATGAAACCGTCAAGAACTCCATTCACATCAAAGGTTGATGTGGAGATTGTCTGCTGTAGTGCTTCTTCATATGTTAAAGCTTTAGCCAGTCCACTGATAAAAAATGAAGATACTAGAACAAGACCTCCATTAAAACCCCTTGATAAGCATTCTGGTATACTTGGTGGGTTCGTGCTTGAAGAAGTAGCAGAGCTAGTGAGTTTGAGTGATGAAGTTGTAGGTAGAGCCAAGATTCCGTTGGTGTTTCTTTTACTCCGGCAAAGAACAGAAGCTGGAATTAAGCCTACAGCATTGAGGGCCTCCATGGCATAATTCTTGATCAAGGATAAGCCTTTAACCTGTCAAAGAAATGAAGCAGAAACTTGAAGCAAGGTTAAAATCTAGGCCACTCATTGGACGACAGGTGCAACTCAGATCAGAGCTGATGATTATAAGGACAGTAGATGACTGCTCCATGTCGTCGAAGGTGTGGGATTGTGTGGCTGAAAAACAAGGCCAAGTTTATAGATGTTGTACACTAATTTGACGGCTAAAGTTGCCATTTACAATTTAATTTTCATCAAAAGATTATAAGTATGTGCATCACAATATTACTAATATCGTAAATATAATTTAAAAGTAATAATAGAAATAATAATAACAATTAAAATAATAACAATTCATAAAATAATACAATTTACCGATTTAATTAATGTGTAAAAATAATTTTTAATTATATTAATATTTGATGAGTCACTTAAAATGTTATATAAATTAGACTAATGACTTAACTATTAGAAATTGAAATCTCAAAGTGTAGGTGAGTTGGTAAGGGATTCTTTTGGCTTAAATGATATTATGGGTTCGAACCTCCCTCATATATGCAGTCGTTTAAAACTTGGGCTCAGAGTTTTGCCTCCCATAAAATATTTACCCGGCTTGAGCGAGAATTAGTCTAGATGTGGATGACTTAAAGATACCTTCTCATAATTAGGACCCTCCTATAATACCTCAGGGGCAACAAAAAAAAACTATTAGAAATTGAACAACAACACTCAAATTTCGCTAGCACACAAAGTTTGAAAAGGTCTAGTAGTGCAGAATCTTAGCTTTAACTAATAGATCTATTAGAAATTGAGAGGAATTTAATTTTATTAAAATTTAAAAATGTTGTTAATATCATTTTTAGAACATTAACAATTGACAAAAAACATAGTATTAATAGTGGAGATTTAGTTAAAGTTCTTTTAAAATGTTAGAATGTGATGGAAGCTTTAACGTAATTTGACCTTCGACTTCGAGTAGAACTATAAAGCAATAACACAATTTCACTACTTGTTTGGTAGATTTCCATTTTATTATCATTACAATTTAGGCCAATTACATATTTAGGTCCCGTTTGGTTGACGGGAAAGTAAAATGAATTTGGATTATGATTTTTTGGAAAATAAATCTATAGAAAGTAAAGATATTCACATGTTTGGATACTTATAAGAATTCTAATAAGAAAGTTGGGTGGATTCTTATTATAGTGTT
>JANIJH010000004.1:5878455-5895488 GCA_024520975.1 Erythroxylum areolatum
GACATTATGATTTTTATTATTCCAATTTTATAGTTTTTTAAGACATACAAATCAAAATCTTGACTTATTATTATTAAGTTAATTTTGATTTAGAGCGTTCGCAAAAATTTGCTCTCCATATTTTCAATTTAGAAGTTATATTTTTATGTGCTATACAACCCGATGGATATCCAAAAACCCGAATAACCCAATGGATTTGGATATGGGTAGTAAATCGTAAAAACCGATAGATATGTATATGGATATGGGTTGAGTCATAAAAAATGAATATGGATATGGGTTGAGTAAAAACTGAACCGAACCCTACCCATTGCCATCCCTACCCACGGTTAAAGTCTTCAAGACTAGAAACTATCAAGAATTGATGAGTCAAGAAGAAGAATGTCATTCTATCGAAAACCAAGATTCTGGAAACTTGAATGTTCCTGTGAATAATAATAGGGATGAGGTAAACCTCTCTTCAGTTAATCCTGTAACAGAACTTATGCAGAAAAAGGATAGTGATGCTCTAGATAAGGATACAGAAATATTGGGAAATTTTGCTGTTGTGGAAATTAATGTCTAATAAGGCTTCTCCTTGTCTTTTAGATACCTTACCTAATATTACGGATTCCCTATATAAGGAGACAATTTACACAAATAATCCCTCTCAAGTCAGTTTGGGAAAGGTAGAGGACACTTCAGATCCTTTTCAGGGAATTACTAAAGATGAAGACAGTAGGAACTTCCAATCCATATCAAAAAGAAAATCCTAACGGGGCAAGGGTAATGGCCTCCAAAGCACCTCTATTTAACATAATTATTTTGGCTTGGAATGTTAGAGGAAGAAATTGTCCTTCTAAGTTACTAGCTTTAAAGGATTTTGTTTGGAGAGAAAAACCTCTCTTACGTGGTTTACTTGAAACAAAAGTGAGGTTGGTAAACCTGAATAAGTTGAACGTTTTGGATCCTCAATGGAGATTACTTTCAAATCACAGTCATCATGCCTATGGAAGGATAATAGTCTACTTCAATTCAAATGAGAATAAGGTAGAACTACTGGAGGCAAATGAGCAGGTTATGCATTTTCAAATCTTAATGTTGCAAGGTAACATAGATTTGTATGTCTCCTTCATTTATGCTAGCAACTTTGAATTCCAACATAGAGATCTATGGAACAACATCAGATAATTTAGTGGTAATATCAATAAACCATGGCTCTTATGTGAAGATTTAAACTCCACTCTCTATGCATCTGAAGCTTAGGGCAATACCTGTTTGAGAAATTACTTAGTTGATCTGTGGGATTGTGTTGAACATATGAGGTTGACTAATCTCAAATATATTGGTCACTCATTCATATGGTCAAACAAGCAAAAAGCAAGTTAGTTTATCAGGAAAAAACTGGACAAAGCTCTTGTAAATGATCGTTGGCTACAAAATTTCCCCAACAATCTGGCTAATTTTATGGATCCTTTATTCTCAGACCATACTCCCATTCTTATCTCAAATTTGTCCAAACCTGCTACTACTCACCATCCTTTTCGGTTCAACAATTAGTTAGTTAAAGATCCTGGATTTGATGTTGCTTGCATGAAAGGGGTTATGTACAGTATTAGGGGGACAAAACAGTTCTGTTGTATCCAGAAGTTAAAAATTATTAAGCAAGAACTTAAACTTTTGAAATCTTCCAAAGGATCTACTGGTGAAGCTATCAATAACACCAGATTGGAGTTGATCAGGTGCATAATATGTTATCCTCTAATCTAGAGATTCAAACTATAATTGACAAGGAGAAGCTAACTCTCACTAATTATCTTCAAGCAATAAGTAATTACTCTTCTCTTTTGCAACAGAGAGCTCGGTTTAACTGGCTACAAGATGGGGACAATTGTACTCAATTTTTTTCTACTCGATATTAGCCAGAAAGAACTGCAACAAAATCTATTCCATTACTTCTCATAATGGCACTATCATCCAGAATATGAAGGATATTCATAAAGAAGCTCTCAAATTCTTCAACTCTTCTCTTGGTACTGAGGTATTAACAAATGTTTCACATAAGGATCTATAGCAACTCAACCTACAACAAATTCCACACTTTGATTTTGATATGTTAACTAATCCAGTGGAAGATGGTGAGATTGAGAGATGTGTTTTTGGAATGAACGGTAAGAAAGCTCCATGTCCAGATGGATTTAATGGTTATTTCCATCAACATTCTTGGAATATAATTGGTAGTTTTGTCAAGGAGGTCCTTCACGAATTCTTCAAAAATGGGTATTTATTAAAGAGATCAATAAAACATTCTTGTGCTTGATTCTTAAAGGTTCAAATCTAACAAGCTTTGTTGATTATCGTCCCATTTCATGTACAAACTTTCTTTATAAAGTGATCTCTAAGATTCTAGCAGCTAGATTGAAGAAAGTTTTAGCTCCTTTAGTTAATGAAAACCAAAGTGCCTTTTTGTCGGATAGGTATATCGGAGATAACATACTTATTGTACAAGAGTTGTTGAAGGGCTATTCCACTTCTAATAGCCCTCCGAATTGCACAATGAAGATTGATTTCCGTAAAGCATTCGATAGTAATAGCTTGAAATTCTTACGGTCTATGTTGGAAGCTTTTGGTTTTCCAGAACAGTTTATCAAATGGGTTATGGAATGCATTACCTCAACTTCCTTTTCTGTTATGATTAATGGATCTTCTTCTCATTATTTCAAAGCCGCAAGAGGTCTCAAACAGGTGATTTGCCCCTACCCTTTTATCCTTTCCATGGAAATCCTTAATGCAATCATAAAGAAGGAGACCCTTTCAAATCCCAATTTCAAACACCATACAAAGTGCAAGAAACTTGGCCTTACTAACCTCTACTTTGCAGATGACCTTCTTCTGTTTTGCAGGGCTGAATTGGAGTCAATCCACTCTTATATGCATGCCCTCCAAATGTTTAAGCATGTTTCTGGTCTGCAAATTAATTTGAACAAAAGTCATTTCCTACTGTCTAAAGGTGCTGCCAACTTGGAATCCACTATTGCAGAGGCAACAGGCATGAAATTGCAATGTCATCCTCTTCTCTACCTTGGCTTCCAATGTCGACAAAGAGGCTCAACTATTCTGATTGTCGCACTCTCTTATACAGGATCCATAAAAGAGTAAAGTCATGGGTTAATCAGTCGCTTTCTTATGCGGGTGAGCTTCAGCTTATTAAATCATTTCTTAATTCTTTGCATGTGTACTGGAGCTCCCATATCTTATCTCAAAGCATTATCAAAGAGATTGAAAGGATTCTTAGATCCTTCCTATGGAGTCACTTAAATGGTAACCCTGGAGCAGCAAAGGTGAAATGGGTTGACATATGTTTTTCAAAACAGGAAGGGTGGCCTGAACATCCTCTCCATCAAAGCTACTAACCATTCTCTGATTCTTAAGAGAGTTTGGTGGGTATTGGACGACAAGAAAAATCTGTGGATAAAGTGGTTACATATATACTTTCCTAAAGGAAACAACATATGGGCTATTAAACCAAAAGCTACACATTCATTTTTCCTCACTCAGCTACTGAAGTTAAGAGATGCTATACAACAAGAGATTTCTTGTGAAATTAAGGATGGTCGTTTGCTTTCCTTATGGTATGACAATTCGTCCCGCAGGGGCCCCTTAATACAATTGACGAATCTTTCTAGAGCTTCCTCATTATTTCCACTAAAAACACTTATAAGATCTTTCATTCGGGAACTAATGAAACCTTCCTAGAAGGTTACTACATCTTTAGCCTACCCACCCTCCAACACCTCATGAATCTAACGCCTTCTTCTGGAAAGGTATTCCATTTGATAAACTCACAAACAGAATCATAGGTGATAATTTATGTAGGCATCGATCCACAATTCATTGGGCCATTACGGTATGGAGTAAGCATCTAACGCCAATGATATCCTTCATCTTCTGGCTGGCCATCTAGAACAAACTATCTACAGCAGACCGAATACTATATGTGCAAATGGACAAATATTGTCTCATATGCTCTTTGCAGATTGAATATTATAACCAACTTTTTTTTAATGTCACTTCAACAAAACAATATAGGAATACGTCACTGCTCTATGTTCTTGGACAGATCCAGGAATATCTATTTTAGATATTACTAATGGTCTCTCAATGCAATTACTTCCTTTATACCAGTTCATATTATTGTCTTGGGAGTTTGTATCTACTTGCTTTAAAGGGAATGAAATCTTCGACACATCAAGAACAAATCATCTACTAAAGAATTTATGATCTCTTTAATAATCACTAAAATTTGGGAGCTTGTTATGATAAAGAAACTACAACTAACTTGCAGCTTAAATATTCGCTCCTCTTTATGTATATAGAGGTATGTTTGAAAAGAAAATGCATAGTAGAGCTTTTGGGTGAGGGCTTTAGGTAGCCCAGAGCAGCATTGTCTAGCACAAAAACCTACCTTCAAGCTGGAAGAAGGCCTTTTCCATTGCCATGGCTATGATAGCTCTGACTATATGGAAGAAAGTAACGTAAGATGGTTGTTAAAGGAGCCAAGGATTTGACATTACTGCAGCACCATATTCCGCCTGGTTAACAAAGTTCTAAATTCCGTATGTTTTTATGATTTGGTAGCTACCTTTTGCTGTATTGTATGCTAAGGGTACTCCCTTGGACATCATCGTTTCTATAAGTTTATTCTTCTTTTGTTAATTCAATTTTCTATTTTTTTATAAAAACTAACAGTTATAAACCAAACATCATAACTTAAGCAAATACACTCACCACTTCATAGCAATCAATATTTTAAAAACTGTACTGGACATTGAATCGTTCAAAGGAAAAGTTTAAAGTTTAGATGTTCAACCGGTAGTGAATCGGTTATAAAACCAATGTATAATAAATAAGAATTAAAACTTATAATAATAAGTAAAAATAAAATATTTTATTGAAATAAAAAATACACCAATGTTTATTATTATATAATGAACTAATAATAAATAAATATGAGTCTAATATAAAACTTAAAATAACAATAAAAATCAAAATTATATTTCTGAAAGAGGTTGTGTCTTACCATCATCAAAAGCTCTAAATTCTCGGACGCCATTTAAAGATTCGTAAACTACGCTTTCATCCAAAGTATTTGCATCAACTTCTTCTACTGTATTAAAATAAATTACAAATTAGTAATGTATGAAATTATTCTCAATTGCAAACTTGTAATACAATATAATTTTAACATAAATATGATCAAAATAAGATATGAACTGACAAGCAGTAGATGTTCTTAATTTATTCAATGTGACAAATGTATTTTCTTCATAAATCGTCTTTTCAAGTTCATTATAATCAAGACCAGGTGATGGTTCTTCTTCTTCGATCCAAAAATTAGTATGTTCAATACAATCAATATCAATTGGATCATATGTTCTCTTCTTACTAAGTGCTCTGAACACATAATAGAGAAATTATAAAGTCAATAACAAAAATAAAATTATTGAAATAAAAACAAAGTTATAAAATACATTTTCTTTATTCTCAGATTATAAGTAATGTAAATAAGGTCATTAAGTCTTTGATATTCCAAACGATTTCATTTCTTTATATGAATACTTTCAAAAACACTGTAATTACGTTCACATCCTGATGTAGAAGTTGTTTGACTGAGTAACCAAATAGCGAGTTTTCTCAATATTGGAGCATTGTCACAGAATAATCTCCACCACTCGTCTGTATTTTAAATCAATAGTTATGATAAAAATATACATTATTAATAATTAAATAATAAATTAAAAGTATAAAACTTACTTGGTTGCATTTTTTAATCATAAGTTCTCTCTTTGCTGACGATCTAGCAAAACTCTCTAAACCTTCATGATACAATTTAATTTCATTTATCGCTTGTGATTACTTTTAAATAGAGAAAATACCTTTGCATTCAATCACATCAAACAAACCACTCATAATATTAATTGTATGTGCTTCTCCAGTATATAAGCAATAAGGATTGAGAAAATAAGTTGCTAAATTGATCTTTTGAGTAAGATACTTATCCCATCGTTGATCAATAATATCTATATAAGGCTTTTAGAATTGTTTTGTGAGCATTAGACATACCATCATATATACACCCCAAAGATGACTTCTCATTTGAGTCAACAATCCTCAACAACCTTATAAGCGAAGCCACAATCTTCACAATGATCAAGCAAGCATCTCAAAATTTATTATTTAGAATAACAGCACAAACTTCTTTTCCTTTTTCACTCTTTGATAATTTATGACTTGAAAAGTGTTTATTTGTCACTAAATTTTGAAGTAGTTACTTATGTTCATAAACACTTTTCAAAGTAATAAATGTAGTTATAAACCTAGTAGTAGTGGGACGCACGATCTCATCTCAATCTTCTTGCTTTCTTAACCAAGACAAAAATATGACATGATTATACACAAAAATTGTGATATTAGATCCGCGTGATGTAAGACTAAAAATATGGTCTATACTACCAATATATTTTAAAATAATATTTATACAATGAGCAGCGCATGGAGACTAATAAATATGCTCATACTTTGATTGTAATAAGTACCCAACTGATACATAATTAGTTGCATTATCTGTAATAAAATACACAACATTATTTGATCTAACCCACTCGACAATTTCAAAGAATAATTTAGATAAAGCATTAGCACTTTTTACCATGTCAGGAGCATCAATAGACTTGATAAAACTTATTCCAATATTAAAATAAACTAAGAAATTAATCAAGGTTCTTTGTCTTTAATCAGTCCACCCATCAACCGGACCATAATAGTGCATCCGGTTGATTCCCAACTAGATTTATATATATCCACAATTAACTAATATTCCTTTTTTAAATCTTGAAGCAAAGACGCACGCAACTCATAATAAGATGGTACCTTAAATCTTGGACCTATTGCTGTTGTAGCATCAATTGCTTTTTGAAAATATGGTGAATTTAAAGCATTTAAAGGAATACATGCATGATAGAATCATCTAACCTGTGCTCTTTTACACCGCAAAACAACTTCCCTATCAACCATAAAACTTTTTAGACTAGGTTGAGAACCAGGAGTAGTTCTTGGAGAAAAGTAAGAATCTATGTCAATAGTAGCTTTTCTTTTTTCCTTTATCTAATGCTTGTGGTGTTTCATCATCTCCAAAAGACATATCATAAGCCTCTTTATTTTCCTCTTTCTTTTTTACTTGTGCTGCAAATATTTTCCAATCATATCATGTACATCAAATGGTACTTATTTGCAAGAAGCAATATTACCCTTAACACCAATAAAATGTTCTTTCATTCTAAAAATTTCTCCCCCTTTAAATATTCTACCACAAAATATACAGTTATATAGGATATTCCCATCAAATGCTTGAGAAGAAGAAAAATAATTCCATGCTGGATTGGAATTACCACGAGTAGAGGATGATTCCATATTCTTCATTATGACCTAAAAAGTATAAAAAAATAATTGGGTATACTATTGTCAGGGTAAAAGTATACAATTTAAATAATTCTCATTATCGATTGTAATAAAGAAGACCAACAGCAGCAGAATGGATACACAAAAGACCAATAGATGTTACTCACTTATTAAATTTTGCTCCGGCAATTGCTCCACTTTAAATAGCCTAACTGAAATATTGCTAGTTTTTAATTTTGGTGCTTTAAATCAACAAATTTAATAGTTGAAATAGTATATATAACCCAACTATTAAAACCCGAAATTGAAATGAAATAGAATTCTAAATATTACAGAAATTGATATGATATAGAGTTCTAACCAACTGAGCTACTCTAGTTGCCTGACCGACATTTTTATTAATTAATAATATAGAAATATATTGAGGCTATCACATCACTCCACAACTCCTACCTCATTGTTGCATAATATTCAACAAAAGTGGAAAACTCGAGGAAAGATTACATAAACAAACATCAATTGAAGTATGTAAGGTTTTAAATAATCTTTGAATTGAACATGTTACATATTTATAGGCGGCTAAACTATTACAGGACTAGCTAAAATCACCTAACAGGACCAAAAGTTACATTGTGTATATAAAAGCAAGCTGGTGCTAGTTTTGACAACATAAACAAACAAATAACACAGGCATAGAAGGGAATGGGACAAAAGAAAAATGTGGATGTGACTTCATTTCTGGACAGGATTTTCCAATAGCTCATACAATGAATCCAGGCATCTCGGAGGCTCGTCAAGCCACTATCTTCACTGTAACTTGGAGAACCTTGATTTTGTCTTTACAGATAGATAACAAAAACACTATAAAGTTGGATTTATACTTGAATCTCTTAACTCTTCATTCCATTTGAGAATGTTGTATTTGCAGAGGGGACATGTAGCATTCATCTTAAGCCATTTCATAATGCATACAGAATGAAAATGATGGTTGTAAGGAATTTTGTGAATTGCTTAACTTACAACAAAACTCCCACCAACTTAAACCTAACCTAACATGGTTCTTTATTAGTTATTATCTAACAGCTTCTTATTTGAAATATGTAGAATTCGATTATCAATCATTAAAAGAAAAAGTAAGCAGATTTGATTCTTTCATCCAATTAAGCAATTAAAATTGAATTGAAGTCTATCATTCTAATTATAGAACCAACAAATTTATTTTTAACATAACTAAAACACCCTTATTCCATGTCTTTCTTTTATCTCTACCTCTTTTCTTTTTCTTTCTCTTTAATCTCAAAATATCTTTCTTTTTCTTTCTCTAACTCTACTCTCTTCCATATCTCAAAGTTCTATTTTTCATCATCTTTGTGTTCGTATTTTTTCCTTTACTTCTACCTCTTTTTTTTTCTTCTTCTAATTCACTATTTATATATTGGATATAATTAATTAACAACCTTATCTCACATATACTTCTTTTATCTGTACCTCAATTATATTTCTGTTTCTCAAAGTTCTATATAAAACTTTGGGCCTATATTTCCTTTTCCTAATCTCTACCTCTATTTCTTTTCTTTTCCAATCCACTATTAAGTGTTGTAATATCATCATTATTTCTTCTTCTAGCTACTATAATTAGTTCATGGCTGATCATCTCCTAATAAATCTCATCTTTGTAACTGCAATATATTTGTTTAATAATTTCCCATGATTCACACAGTTGATTAGTTATCCGAACAATGTTATGAGTCAATTATGAAACTCAATTCTAATTCTTATCTCCTGTCAACTTACAGCATCCTCATGCAGAAGTATGCATTCACTTGCCAAGTATCCACTTCTTGTTTCAATAGGAATCATTTTCCCAACTCCAACACCCTCCTTTTCACTATTTTTGGTTTCTTGAAATATGCACTTTGGAAGTACACTAAGATCTACCTCTGATGCACCTTCCTACAAATTCACAAAACAAGCATAAGATCTTCAGTTACAAACATGAGAAATTCTAATACCAAGAGGTAGTTAAAGAGATCTATTTACTAGGACTTGATCATCAATTTGAAGAAAATGCAAACCCCTTCATACCTGCCCTGTAACAACATAAAGAATTGCTACAATGCACGGTAAGTAGCAACAAAGTGCAATCCCAATCAGACATTCCAAAACAACACAAAACATTGCAAAGAACACATCAAACGTCAGAAATTCCACAGCCAACTTGCAAAAATACAAAATCAGATACTATAATGTTTGTTGCAAACTAACTCTCTCTTGTGAGATTAATATGACAAAATATCTTATCAAATCAGGATTCTTTCTATATGCATATGAAGAATCCATTCTAGGACCTAGTACAACCTTGATTATTACTTCATAAGGTTTATAATCACTTCACACATACTATTTTTAAACTTGTGGCACATCTTACCTAAAACATTTGAAAGAGGAATCCAAGAACTCAAAAAATAACGATCTTGCATATTTTTGGTTAGGCTACATAATTGATTGAACACCAAAACTTTATAGGGATTTGCCTGAAAAACAAGAACAACCCAGAGGAGGTGTGACTCAGACCCAGAGGAGGTATTTTTGCTTGAGTTGGATGAAAGTCTAGGTCGGGTTAGGGAAGATGAGTTTTGGAATTGGGAACAGGTCGTACAAGAAAGGTTAGCGCCGCGGTTGGATTAGAGAGCTAGGAATGGGGTTGATGGCTGACGTCGACGGAGGCTCGATAGAGTCCATCATGGATTTATAGAGAGAAAGTTACAAAGAGAAAGAAATGGAGATTTTTTGGGCTTTTCTTTTTCTTCTACAGATCGAGAGAAGAGCAACGAAGTGAGAGAAGTGAGGTCCGGGGAGGGAGAGAAGAAGGGCAACTGGCAAGACAAAAGATTAGGTATTTTTGTATCATCCTTTGTCTCACCGAACTGAACCGACCAATTTTTATATTGACTGATTTTTAGCTAAAATTGAACCAAACACTAACTGGTTCAAACTTTTTTTGGTTGGACCGGTATGTCCGATCCGCTTTTTAAAACCTTGCTAATAACAAATGATTGACCTGATCTTAAGGAAATAGAATAACAACTTATTAAAGTAAAAGACAGCTTTCATAAGGGACTATTTCCACGTGCATCTCCAAATTCTACCCTTGTTATGAATTATGGCTTTATTGTTCTAATTGTAACAACTCCTCCCTCCTAAAAAATTATTATCCTCAAGAATGCAAGAAATTAGGAAACTCTTGGAAAAACCACCATTTTAACCCAAGATGCCTCGGACTTGTCAAGGCCTAGCTATTTGATTAGAAATTCCTCCCTTCTTCCATTTCCATGAACAACAAGAATGTCTTCAAGTTGCTTAAGATCATTAGTCAACTCACCTGCTCCCTTAGGTAATGTTGTTGGTGTCGACACATGGGTTCCTATATGCTTCTCGAGTAAAAAGACATGGAAAACAAGGTTGATTTAACTTGTCATGGAATTTCCAGCTTGTAAGCCATCTTTCCAATTTTTCCCAGTACTTTAAAAGGACCATAAAAATGTGCAGTGAGATTTTGTGATGACCCCCTTGAAACTGATACTTGTCAATATGGTTGGAGCTTTACGTAGACTAAATCACCTTTCTCAAATTCCCTTTCCATATGATTGCAGTCATAGACTTGCTTCATCCTGTTTTGTGCAGCTAAGAGGCAGATACAAAGCTCTGTAAGAACTTCATCTTGCTATAAGAGAGTGTCTTCTATAGCTTGCACTTTAGCAATTCCAGACACATACAAGAGGATAGTAGGCAGTGGCCTGCCATAGACAATCTCAAAAGAGGTGGTCTAAGTTGTCGAATGAATGATAGTGTTGTAGTAATATTCTGCCCAAGTGATCCAGTCCATTCCTTCAATCTCTCATTTGTGAAGTCGCATAGGAACATTTCAACAGTTTGATTTACTACCTTAGTTTGGCTGTTTATTTGTAGGTGATAAACTGAGCTGAAATTAAAACAGGTACCTTGCAGCTTGAAGAGTTCTAACCAAAACTTACTTGCAAAAGTAAGGTTTCTATCATAAACTATGGATTGTGGCATTCCATGGAGCTTAAAAATGTTGTCGAAGAAAACTTGAGCAACTGAGATGGTATGTATGGGTGAGTCATTGGAATAAAATAAGCATAGTTTGATAACCGATCTACTACCATTAATAACATATTCTTCCCTTTGGAAGCTGGCGACGCCTCCACAAAATTCATTGAAATATCCACTCATCCTTATGTTGCAATTGGCAACAGTTGTAGTAATCCTATCGGACATTGTAAGTCAGCCTTGTACCTTTGACAGACATCGCATTCTTGAATGAACTGACAGATAGTTTCTTTCATTTCCTTTCAATAAAAGACTCCACGAAGTCAATGCAGGGTCTTGATGTATCCTTCATGGTTGCATTTATATATTTCACTCAAAATTATAGGAATAAGGGAAAAGTCCCTGAGGAGATGGATTTTTTCCTTGAAGAATAAAATCTCATGTTTTACTGTCCAAGGTCCAATAGCTTTATCCTCTCCTACTGTTAGAGATAATTTTTATTATCTGTCATCACTTATCTTTTGTTTCAAATAGATAGTTTGTTAGCTATAGATAATACTGATAGCTAGACTTCACTAATATCTCGTGATATTGTTGTAACAACTTTGTATATATATTGATATTATACTGATCAATAAAGTGCAGTGAATTCATTCCAACCTTAATATTTTATATGGTATCAGAGCCTTCAATGGCAACTCAGGAAAATCAACATTCGTCCTCTTCTTCTTCTTCAACACCTACTGATTCTTCTCTATCTGCTAGTCTTTCCAATGCTCTAAGCCTCTCGTCTCCTTCATTGTCTACTACTCTACCACATGCTCAACTCCAATTCTCTCTCAAGCTCAAACCAACAAATTATCTTGCCTAGAAAACACAGTTTCATCCTATCATCAAGTGTTATAATCTCACCAATCAAATTAATGGCATGGATCCAACAGAACCTTTTATCACCAATCCAACAACCAATGTTTTAGAAGCAAATCCAGTGCATTTGAAATGGATGCAGGAGGACCAACTACTCTTGAGTTGGATCTTATCATCTCTCACAGAAGAGATTTTCCCGTATGTCACTGTTCTTGAGACTGCTTTTGCTGCCTGGCAGTCCCTTGCTGAATCTTTTAGTGCAGGAAATAGTGCATGACGTGTACAATTACGCATGGCCTTGCAAAACCTTTCTCCAGGTGATAAACGAATGGCTCAATTGCTCCGTGAAGCCAAGTCCATTTTTGATGAGCTAGCGGCTACTAGAATTCTGATCACTCCTGACGAGTTTAATGCCAATATCTTTCGTTTGCTCCCTATCGAATATCATCCTGTGGTTGCTTCCCTCTCTGCCAAGAAACAACAGGTATCCTTCTTTGATCTCTCTAGTAGACTTATTGCTCATGAAATTCTGTTGAATAATACTAGGAAACCAGCTCCCATTGTTGCCAACATCACTCGGTAGAATGCTTCAGGTAGCAGATTTTTCAACTCCAACGTCAATAATCAGCCTAAGCCCAACACCACCACCAAAGGCAGGAAACCATGGTATCCAAATCCCTACCAAATATGCAATCTTAATAATCACCAAGCTAAGTGGTGTCATAAGCATTATGAGTAGTCTTAAGAGAAGATTACTGCTAATGTGGCTACGGCTTCCTCGAGCTCCGCCAACGACTGGTTTCCTGATACTACTGCTTCTCACCATATGACTCTTGACTTGGCTGCTCTTCAAATTTCAGAGGAGTACAAGGGTCCTGACAACGTTATGATAGGTAATTGCAATGGTTTACAAATTAAACACGTTGGTTACACAACTCTCACCTCTGGTTCCACTAAATTTGATATAAGGAATGTTTTACATATTCCTACTTTGCAACAACAATTACTTTCAGTTAATAAGTTTGCTACCGATAATCATTGTTCCTTTCAATTTGATTCCAATGGATTTACTATAAAGGATCAGAGAAGTAAACAAATTCTATTACGGGGACCAGCAGAGGATGGTGTTTGCAAACTTCCAGGTGTTGCGTTGGCTTCTATTGCTGGCAACAACGTTGCTTTTTAGGTAGTCAAGCGTTCATCTCTATATTGGCATTCAAGGCTTGGTCATCTGCAACAATCAACAGTTTCCTTTATTGTTAATCATTTTCATTTGCCTAGTGAGTCAACACTAGCTTATATGAGGCGTGTTGCTTAGGAAAGCATAGTAGGATTCATCTGCCACTTATTGGAACAGTAGCAAGTAAACCTTTGGAATTAATTCATGGGGATGTATGGGGCCCTGCTCCAACCTACTCTTTTTATGGTGATAAGTATTTTATGTTATTTGTGGATGATTTTTCAAGATATTGCTGGTTATTTCCCATCAAACAAAAGAGTGCTCCACTCCTGCATCAGTCCACACCGTTTGAGAAATTAACCAATCTTAAATCATACTACTCTTTCCTTTGAGTTTTTGGTTGCACTATGTATATCTTATTGCGTCCATATAATGTTCACAAATTTTCTTACAGAACTGCAACTTGTATTTTTCTTGGCTATGCCAAAGATCATCATAGCTATGCTTGCTTCAATATGACAGACCACAAAGTTTACCTAAGTATACATGTACATACTGATGAAACACGGTTCTTGAACAAAGAATTTTCTTCTTCTCATACCAGTGCTGGGTCCTCATCCAGAGACATTTGATAGTGTTCCTTGGCTCACTCTTCTAGTGTCATTTCCCACAGCTACTTAGGCACCAGTTCATTCCATTCCATCCTCTGGTAGTCCTTCACCATCCACTTTTCTCATTGACACTGAGGCTCCTGACTCTAATCTTGCTGGTGCGTCCATTCCTACTGTTGTTCCCGAATCTCCATCTGTTGCTCCACTTCATTCAGCTCCTCAGTAGCAGCAGCAGCAAGGTCGAACACATCCTATGGTGCTGCGTCCCAATCCAAAACCCAAAAAGATTGCATACATGTCCACTACATTGAGTTCTCCTGCCGTGGCATCTGGTGATTTTGAACCCACTTGTTACACAAAGGCCCTTAAAATTCCAGCATGGTGTGATGCTATGAGTGCTGAGATAACAACCCTTCTCCAACATGGGACGTGGGACTTGGTTCCATAACCTCCCACTGCCAATATTGTGGGTTGTAAGTGAGTGTTTAAGGTTAAACATAAATTTGATGGCAGTATCGAGCGCTATAAAGCCCGATTGGTAGCCAAGGATTACACTCAAATTGAAGGGGTCGATTATGATGTTACTTTCAGTCCTGTTATTAAGCCCACAATGGTCAGAATTCTTTAATCATTAGCGGTTTCAAAGAACTGGTGTGTGAAGCAATTGAACATTTCCAATGCTTTCTTAAATGGCAATCTCGATGGAAGTTTACATGGTTCAGCCGCAAGGGTTCAGTGATCACCGATACCCATCTCATGTCTGCAAGCTGAAGTGCTCCATCTATGGTCTCAAGTAGGCCCCTCATGCTTGGTATAACAGGCTCAGTTCTTTTCTACTTACTCTTGGATTTGTAGGCTCACACACCGATTCCTTACTTTTTATCCAGCATCATGGTTCATCAGTGCTATATATTCTTGTTTATGTTGATGATATCATCATCACAGGTAGTGATGCTCAGGTTATTCAGCATTGCATCACCCAGCTCTCCAATGAGTTCAAATTACGAGACTTAGGCAAATTGAAATATTTTCTTGGCATAGAGGTCCAATACCTTTCTATTGGCATTTTATTATCTCAACGCAAGTATCTTTTGGACCTTCTACAAACAACTAAAATAGATGGGGCTAAACCAGTTCACTCTCCCATAGTAACTAACTTTGATATTCACTTAACGAATGGCGAACCAATGCCTGATCCACAACTGTATCACCGCACAGTTGGTGCATTGCAATATGCATCCTTAACCAGGCCTGATCTCGCCTTCCCTGTCAACAAACTTTGCTAGTTCCTTGCTGCTCTAACTACTATACACTGGCAAGCCTATAAATGTGTTCTCCGGTATGTCAGGGCCAGGAAACAGTTTCTTATAGTTTGTTCATCACACCAACTGTCACAACCACTCTATAGGCTTTTTGCGATGTTGATTGGGCTGGAAACAAAATTGACAGACGTTCTATTGGTGGCTACGCAGTTTGCATGGGTAAGAATTTAATTTCTTTGTCTGTTAAAAAGCAACCAACTGTGGCCCACTCATCCATAGAAGCGGAATACAGGTTAGTAGCTAATACCACGATAGAGATCATTTGTATAAGATCACTTCTTCGCGAACTTAATCAACTCGTGTGTAATCCAACCATCATTTGGTGTGACAATGTTGGGGCCTCATATCTAGTAGTTAATCCATGCTTCAAAGCCAAAACAAAGCATGTCGAAATCGACTTTCATTTCATCAAGGAATAGGTCAAGGACGGTCACATCTCAGTCCAATTTATCTCCTCCCTGGATCAAATGGCAAATGTCTTCACCAAACCATTGTCAATAAGTTGTTTTCAGCGCATTAGAAGCAAGCTAAGACTCCTTGCTCGGAATCCTTAGCTTGAGAGGGGGTGTTAGAGATAATGTTTATTATCTGTCATCACTTATCTTCTGTTTCAAATAGATAGTTTGTTAGTTGTAGATAATACTGATAGCTAGACTTCACTGATATCTCGTGATATTGTTGTAACAACTTTGTATATATATTGATACTATACTGATCAATAAAGTGCAGTGAATTCATTCCAACCTTAATATACCTACTAATCGATGGATCATTTAAAGGTCTGGGTGATAGCGGTTTTCTTCACGAATGGATTCTAACCACTGTGGAGTAGGAGATAAGAGTGCCCAAACTTCAACCTGTTGTTCCTTTCTAGATCAGCATTTGTTGCCATGTTTCCCTTTCTTAGTTTAAACTCAATACCGAAATCATACCCAAGCAGTTTGATAGGCCATTTTTGTTGAGCTTTTGTGGCTATCTTTTGTTCCCATAAAAAACTTAAGGCTTCGTTGGTCAGTCCTTACTACGAAATGCCTTCTAAGTAAATATGGATGCCTTTTTTATACTGTAAAGACTAGTGTCATTAGTTCCTTTTCATATGTTGAAAGAGAGAGATTCTAGAACATAAGTGTGCAATCGCTCTTTCATTTTGCTTGAGAACAACCATAATTCCTACACTGGAAGCATCATATTCCACCATGAAAGGAATAGAGAAATCAGGTAATGCTAAGACCAACGCCTAGGTCATAGCTTGTTTTAGTTGGTAGAAGGATGTTTTGTTACATCACTCTAAATAAAGGCATTTTTCTTGAGCATTTTCGTTAATGGTCTAGCAATGATGCCATAGCCCACTATGAACCGACAATAACAAACTGTTAATCCAAGGAAGCCTCTTAATTTCTTAACATTTTTTGGTTTTGGCCAACTTGTCATGGCTTCAATCTTATCCGAATCTGCCATCACTCCCTATGTAACATCCCATCATCAATGGGAAGGGTAAAATGGTAATTTGGAATGGGATATGAGTGTGAAAACGTATCTCGGCAT
>JANIJH010000004.1:5927842-5938331 GCA_024520975.1 Erythroxylum areolatum
TGGAATTCATCCAAATCTCAGCCTCAATTCATATGATTTATCTTGTCATTTACCAAACAATATCTTACATATCTAATCATGATTCATGCTTAAGGCTTCTCAACACATCATCCATACATAATTCACATTCTACTATCATATTCATCTATAACATAATTTATATACAAAAGCTCTCATTTACTTTCATTTTCATATTTCAAATTTTTGCTTCAAGGTTCGGGGTCCAACATTACCAATATAACCTTCCCATCGGTGACGGGATGTTACATTTAGGGTATTAAGATTTCTTCTCTTAATATGCCTGAACTACTTAAGTCTTGTCTCCCTTAATTACCATCAATGTTAGCTACTCTCAACTTGTCTCTTACCACTATATTATGAGCTTATCTCTTCTTGTAAGATTGCACATCCACTAGAGCATTCTCATCTCTTCCACCATTAATTTATGACTATGCACTTTTTTGATGGATCAACACTCCACCTCATAGAGCATGATCAACCTAATTGGTAAACAATTGAATTTACCTTTTAGCTTGAGTTGTATTTTCTTGTCATATAAAACTCTTGATGTTCACCTTAATTTGATACGGTGAACTAAGTCATCATCTATCTTGCCATTGCTTTAGATGATGGATCCAAGGTGCTTAAAAAAATCTTTATATGGTGTAATTTATGAACTAATCTTTATTTCCACATCGGATGTAGCCTTGTGACCCAAAAAATTACTTTCTTAGTACTTAGTCTTAATCCTACTTAATTTAAAGCTCCTCAACTTTAGCCTATCCCTCCAAAATTTTAGCATGGCATTAATACCTTGCTTTGTTTCATCCACTAAAACAATATCATTAGCAAACAACATACACCAATGCACATCCACTTAGATATTCTTTGTAAGCCATCCATAACTATTGAAAACAAAAAGGGGCTCAACGTGAAACCTTGGTGTAGCTCAATATCAATTAAAAAATGCTTCTTATCTCCTCTTGATGTCCTTACTCTAGTCTTAACACTTTCATATATATCCTTAATGACTCGTATATACGTCATTAGGACAAGAACCCTCTTAACTTTTAAACACCTCCACATAGCTTCCTTAGTTACCCTGTCATAAGTCTTCTCTAATTCAATGAAAATTATATACAAGTCCCTTTTTCTGTCCTTATAATATTCCATTAATGGTCCAATGAGGCGTATAGCTTTTATTGTGGACCTCCCTGGTGTGAAACCAAATTGGTTCTCTTAAATAAGTGCTCCTTTCTCACTCTTCTCAATCACCCTCTCCCATAACTTCATGGTGAGACTGAGTAGATTGATGCCTTCATAGTTGTTATATCTTTGGATGTCCCCATTGTTTTTGTAGAGAGGGATTAGTATGCTAATTTTCCGATCATCTGACATTTTGGCAGACTTGAGGATCACATTAAAAAACTTGTCTAACTAAATAAGACCCTTTTCTCTTAAGTTCTTTCACACTTCTATAGGTAGCTCATCAAATCTTACTATCCTTCTACTCTTTGTCTTCCTTAAAGCTCCTTTAATTTCTTTTCTCGTGATTTTCTAGTATTAAGTGAAGCTACGATATTTTTCAGAAGTGCTAAGACCATCTTTATTAAAAAGGTTATAGAAATATCTTTGTCATCTTCTCTTAATGTCATTTTCATCCACTAGCATACATCCTACTTCATCTTTTATATAATGAATTTGATCCCAAGTCTCTCACTTTCAATTCCCTAGCTTTTGCTAACTTAAATATATCATTTTCTCTATCCTTAGTTTCAAATCGTTGATATAATCTCTCATAGGCTTTACTTTTGGCTTCTAAGACTATCTTCTTAGCCTCTTTCTTTGCTAGCTTTTAACTATCTTTATTAACTAACCTCTCTGCATCCGTGTTGCCATCTAATAACGCTTTATAGGCAACCTTCTTGATCTTTACCTTTTATTGTACATTTTCATTCCACTACTAAGACTCCTTCTTACTACCCTTGGGCCCTTTAGAAACTCCCAAGATCTCCTTAATTGTATTCCTTGAAGGAGTTATTACTCCCTCCCATATCTAGTTAGTTTCTATTCTTGTTCAAACATTACTCTATCCCTAAGTTGTTCCACAGTTTCCACTTTTAGATTCAACTATCTTACTCTAGCACACCTCAAAGGACTTCTCTTCTTTCTCTAATCCTTAATTATAAGATCTATAACTAATAATCTATGCTAAGTTGACAAGCATGCGTTAGGTATCACCTTGCAATCTTTGCAATTAGGTTGATCGTTATGCCTAAAAGTCACCATGTGCTCCTCATTTTTGTTGAAAAAGGAGTTGGATGCCACCAAATCAAATGCTACCAAACTCCAAAAATAGTAGCCCCACTGTCATTCATATCTTTATACTCAAAACTCCCATGATCATAAGAATACTCGTCCGACATCACCCTAATATGGCCATTAAATCCTTCTCCTAGAATGACTTTCTTGTTAGGGGGACTCTTCTGAATTATCTCATCTAACTCTTCCAAGAATTGACACTGAAGTTATACTTCCAATCATACTTGGATGTATAAGCACACACCATATTTAAAACAATATCTTTTAGCACAATCTCTAATGATAAAATCCTATCATTAGTCTTCTTTACCCCTACTAATTCCAATGAATCCCTTGTAAGAGTCTCGATATTCTAAGAACTTATTAGCAATCTGTCAATATTTTCTCTCCTCTTACCCTCAAAACTCACTGAAGGACTAGCCTTGGTGCTATCATTAGAAGTCAAAGCGGCTACTACTACGTTAACACCCAACACAAGCTATACAAGATAAGCACAACAAGGCCCTAAGTAATGCTAAGACTATACGAGAAAAGAAGTAAGGACTGAGCTTAAAAAATGAATAAAAGGGAAATAAACAACAAAAATAAAAAAAATTAAAGCAATTATAGAAAATAATAACAATTGCAAATATATATATATATGTATAGGTATAAGATTTAACTCTATTGACAAGAAATAAAAGAACTTTCTTAAGCTTTTAAGAAACTTGCAAAGGAGCTATAGAGTCGTGAAGGCAAATGTCAAAGATTAAAAACAACGAATGAATAACAAAATACAGAGAACATTGTCGCAAGATTGACCTTATGAACTCCATGGTATGTAAACATTCAGTATTCCCAAATGATATTGCAATCCTTTAGATTATTTTGTACACAAGCAAATAAATAGCAGGAGAAAAAGAACTACCAAAGTTTGAAATCTAACAATATAAGCAAAAACCTATAAACTTAAATCTTGGACCTAAAACTACAAATCAAAATAACAATGATACATACAAGAACAAAAACAAGTTTTAATATGTGACAGGAAGAGAAATCATTAAAATTCTCAAAACAATCAAGTTTGGAAACACTAAATTGTGAAATAACAACTATATGCTGAAAATACTAATAACCTAAAAGCCCCAAAAAGAAGAAGTGATCCTTGAAAATGTACTCCTAAAGCTGATGATAGACGAAACAACACAATCTTATATTGACACTTAAGAAAGAAAGGAAGTGAAAAGCAAAATTGTAAATCCTATAATTTGAAACTGATAGAGGGAAAAGTCCAAGTTGTCTTGTGTAGAATTACATAAGATATAAATATATTTAGGTTCTCATAAAAAAATTGAATTCATAGCACAATCCAAAGTTAAGGAAATTTCTAAAAAATGATCACCGATTAAAAAGAACTTGAAATTGATTATTAAGTGGGGCAAATCCTCAAACCAAGTATGAGAAAACGAGAGAGAGAGAGAGAGACAAAGAGAGAGAGAGTACCTTTGGATCTAAGGTAGATATGTCCAAAGGTGTTTGTTTCTTGCTTCTAGTAATGCACTTGTACTATTGTTAAAAGCACAGTGAGAGTGAGAGAGGGAGAGGGAGAGACAGAGAGACATTTACTTCCCTACCCTTAAAATTGTGTTTTGAAATTTTAGATCCCGAAACTTATTTCTTGGGTTTGGAATGAAACAATTTGAACTAGGTTTTATAGCAAAAGCATCATTATTTTGA
This sequence comes from Erythroxylum areolatum, assembly GCA_024520975.1. Lineage (NCBI taxonomy): Eukaryota > Viridiplantae > Streptophyta > Magnoliopsida > Malpighiales > Erythroxylaceae > Erythroxylum > Erythroxylum areolatum. Next base: position 5,931,881 of record JANIJH010000004.1, read on the forward strand.
AAATTAAATCTCATAAGTTTTTTAGAGAGAAATAAGAGATCTATAATCTTCTTTTACATACCCATAATATGTCATAGAGGCATATAAATAAATTTAAAATTCTAAAACTCAAGTAATTACATCAAAACTTTAATTAGACAAAAGTAGTAAATTTTAAAACAACAAAACAATGGATTAAACTTTTCACAATTTTTTACAAAACATATTAATCCATAGATATGTATACTTTATGATTGTTTTTACTTACAATTCATTAATTTCATGATAATTGTTGAAGGTAGCGCCCTCATATATAGATAGTTAAAGTGCTTTTATGAAGATAAAAGGATTGGATTTAAGAATTTAAATAGCTTATAATAAAATTGAGACGTATATATATGGAAAGAAAGCTCATAATCCCAACTTTTGTTATGTTCCAACGGATATTAGGAATATTGGAGTTAGGGAACGTAGTTTCATGGACTTAATGGTCACGACTGAGATACTTAAACCTGGTTGTTCCTTATTTAGATGGACTAACCGTTAAGGCTCTTTGTTCCTTGTTCTTTGCTTCCGTTACGGTTCAATGAAAGACTTACGAGAGTGTAATTTAGGAATCAGCAGGATGTGGCTAATGTCAAAATTTTATCATTAATTTTTTGTGGACTAACATAATAAACATAATTTTGTACAAACCTCAATTAATTTGATTTAATTTTATGTCAAGATAATTAGATTTATAATTCTCTCTCTAATATGTTATTGGGTCTGTGTTCATGGATTTGCTATGATGGGTAAGCTTGGCCTATGTATTGTAATGCATAGGAGGCCCTACTGCTAGTCAACCTTAAATACAGTCACCCCATTGAGTACTATATGAGTTTCTAATCAGGGTTCGAAATAGCAGTAGTCAATTCTCTACTAGGTCTCTGTCACTTCGCTTCAAAGAAAACAACAATGGATTCAATTATTCTTCAATTTCTAGGTATTTGTCCATACAATTATTGAATCTAACATATTACAATCTTATGGTTAATCAATTGTATTGATTAATTATAAAATTAATCTATGATTTTATGTTAATTATTCTTCAATTAATTGATTAATATCATGGCATGGCAGACTTTCAATTTTAGCGAAATTTTTATGGAGTATTATTGCGACGGTAAACCTTGAAACAATTAATAAAATTATTTTTTTGCAATCAAAAAATTATGAATTCTAATTATTAAAATAGCCTTTTTATAAAATATAAAATAAAGTTGCATGTCCTATCACAATAATATATTGTATAAAATTTACTCACAATTTACTAAAAATCATGTTAAAAAGTTACCAAAATTTTGTATTAATCTACCCATATTAAGTCAGTTTGCCGATCTTCTGGACTCTATGATAAAATAATCACTTACGCAACCCTGACTCAACGCAAGTAGAAACCAACAAAAGCATGAACGTCTGCATGAAATCATGCGATTATAAAAATAAAGATAAATCTTAATTAGGTTAGGGTTTTGTGGCCTATAAGAGGATCTACATCTCATTGTTGAATGAATCAGCAAAGTAAATTGGCAATGAATCTTCCAAGGCAACGGTTGCTCTCTCCCCCTCAAGGGCTTCCCAAGTTGTAACCTTCGATACTTCTGTAGTCCATATCTTACCGATATGATAGAGGCAAGTTGGAAGCCATTGAAGGGGAAACGAGCAGCCTCTGCCTTGCCATCGAGCATCGCTCATCGGCTTTTCATATCAGTATCTTCTATTTTTATATATCTCATAACCTTCTTCCATTTTCTTTCTTTTCAGTTTTGTTTTTGACAGATTAAGTAGAGCAAGAAGCAGTAGAACAAGTGATTACCCGATGATTCTTGTGCCAGTATGATGGGTTTCGTCACATGTATGGGGTTGTGGCGGCGGTGGCCGAGGAGATGGCGAGTGAGCAAGCACTTAAACTATGTAGTAGGGTCCTAATTTGTCAGAGCACAATGAAAAGTTTCGAACCTATTTCATACAATAGCAAGATTTACAATTAATAGAAAAGAAGTACTTTATCAATTTGTTTTGGATGTTTCAGGATTTCACTCGATCTTCTTAAGTACAATTCTGCTTCAGCTCTATATGCATTCAAATCTCAATGGTATTTGTATGCAGAAGTCCACTAATTTACGAGCTACCACATATATACATGTTGGAATTAGACTTGAAGGCTTGAAGCCTTGAGCTTCTGACAAATAGCAAGTTCTAAGCGATCAAATCTTTCACTCTCTCGCGTAATCTTGAGATAGTTATTCTGGTTCAGTTGTTCCTAAAGGAACAAATTTTAGCTATTTTCATAGTTAATTTTGTATATTAACAAGTAATTTACAATATATACTTTTAGTATGAACTTGAGTACGGAATCAAATACAAAAGTAGAGAGATGTTTTAGTTATTCAAAAGATGGAAGTCACCACTGAGAAAGGAAAGGTGGCTATGGAGTAGAAATATTACGGCGATTGAGAGTCAATTCGCATAAGCTCCATGATCCTCTGAAGGACTGGCTTATCCAACCATAGTTGCTCCACTGCGTCATACATATTGGCTAATTGGATGGGCTTTTAAGGGTTCAACATCAATTGCGAATTCGATTGAGAACCAATCAAGTGGAGACTGCCCAAAGCGTCTGCCCAGCCAGAAGCATGAAGGCCTAAAAATTCATTCCAGCACAAGTGATGACATTGAAGATATCAAAGCGACAATTCTGAAGACGGTGCAAGTTGTGGGGAAGAGGGAGGTCTTGATGAAGGGAAGCAGATAAAGCGGAATGTCATAAAAGAAGCATTGCAGTCTAAATTTGTTCATCTTCAGTTCTTTGCTTATCATGTGTTCTAAACCTGCAATCTGAAAAATTACTGTGAATAGTCTTTGATTTGATGAACTAGAGTTGTGTGGATGATGCATAGAATCTTTTACATTAGGGGTACTAGTAATCAGTTGTAAGGCCTATCAGCCTGGAACAACTTATTGTCAGGACATTCCCTTAATAGCTCATATGAAGAAATTGTCAAGATTTCGCAATGCAACTAGAGAGGCTTTTAGGCCGAATTCACTATCTATCCTTGCGTTCTTCAAGCTTATTGAACAAGATAAGGAAAGTTCATGACCACGATGATGAGAAATATGGTTGATTTTAATGTCTGTGGGGAAACTCTATGAAGAAAATTTTATATATTAAAGAGAAGTGGGTTAATTCAATTATATTTTAAACATTTTAATTGAATTGATATATAAATAATAAAAATGTAAAGAAAATATGATTATTAGAAAATATGATTATTGTTTTATAGAATCACGTACTTAAAACTAAAAGATAATAACCTAACTCTTTTCTTACGTTTTTTAATGTTTGAGTTAAGCTTACACAAAATTAAATTCTTTAAAAATGTTACTTACAAAATTATAAAATGATAAAAGAAATTTAAGTTAATTAATTAAAATATCATACTCTATCATTGAAATAATTCAATAATCACACAATATTTTAAAAACAGAATCAAAAGTTAAACCCGTAAGATAAAAGGTTTAATGTTTAATATCTAACTTTCTAGTAAAAATTAACTTAAAACTCTACTTAAATAGTTGAATTGTAATTCAATTTGTCTTGAGGTCCTCAGACATGAATATTAATATCATATTAAGTTGGTAAATCCTAATAAATAAACTAATTATAATTTTAAATTCAGCATTAATTTCTTTTTTAAGTAAATAAAGTATTGATTTAATATAAAAATAATTTATTAGAAAGATAGAAAACGTAACAAAATTACTGCTTAAAGTTTTAAATTGGTATAACTTACTTAAATTTAAAATTTTATATATAAAAAGAGAGTTCATCATAATCCCAAGTTTTGTTATGTTCCAATGGAAATTAGGGATAATAGGGGTTAGGGAACGTTATGGGCAGGATTGAGATACCTTAATCTGATTTGATCCCTGTTTAGTCCGGCTGACCGTTATGGCTCTTTATTCCTTGTTCTTCCCTTCCGTTATGGCTTAATGGTTGAGTCACTAATAAAATAATCACTTGCCCGACCCTGACTCAACGCAAGTAGAAGCCAACAAAACCACGAACGTGTGCATGAAAACGTGCAATTATAAAAATAAAAATAATATTCTCAATTAGGTGAGGCTTTGTGGCCTATAAAAGGATGAATGAATCAACATCTCATTCAGCAAAGAAGCAAATTGGCGTGAATCTTCCAAGGCAGTGGCTGCTCCCTCCCCCTCAAAGGCTTCCCAAATTGTAACCTTCGATGCTTAGTTAGTTATGGAGTCTGTAGTGCATAACTTACCGGTAGAGGCAACTTGGGAGCCGTTGAGGGGGGAACGAGCAGCCTATGCCTTGCCTTCAAGCTTTCTTCACCAGCATGTATGATGTCTTTATCACATTTTCATGTTAAATTTCTCGTTTAGACTTGATTTTGTTTTGGAAATCATTTTTAACTCGTTGTCTGCTGGTAATAAGTCATTAATTACATAACATTAAAAGGTGATTTAGTGTATATTAATAAAAATCACTAAAATGAGGAACATATAAATTCAGGACCGGTCCTGACATTTTATAGGCCCTGGGCAAATAAAAAATTAAGATTCCTATTTTATCTTTTTTCTTTCTTTATGATAATCAAAAAAGGCTCTTATAGAAAAAAAAAAGTTAAATATGGGTCCTTTTGTTGCTCTTTATAAAGAGCAAGAGCTTTATAAAGAATAAAATGAAATAAAATAGGTATTTTTTGTTGCCTCTTTTATTATTCATAAAGCTGGGCCCTGGGCAGGTGCCCTGCTTACCCTTGCCCAGAGCCGGCTCTGCATATAATTATTCTTTATTATAAAACTTTTTTGATATTTTCATATTTAAAAACAATTATTTTAAAAACTAATTACACTATTATTATTTTATTAATTTTCATAATTATTATAAATCAAATTGACTCAATTATTTATTAGTATTTATGAATAATTTAATTTATATAAATCATGATGGTCATAAATACTACGAGAATAACTGACTTCCAAGTTTTTTCACATCTAAAAGGGTTCATTTTATAGCTAGAAACGCAAGTCCTATTCTCCTTCAGGCAGTAATTTCCATAATTCAGGTCCAATTTTTAAAATGATGACTTTCAAGCTTTCGTTAATCTTATATCCAGTTTAGGGAATCCTACGGGCAAAGATTTTCATAATTCAATTAATGTTTTTTTTTAACAAATTTTACTTTTAAATTTAATAACATCGACTCTTATTTTTAACTATAATAAAAAGACTATTTTCGAAATTTATATCTTCTTTATGAGATTGTTGACTATGGTTAGTTTCGTAGGATTTTGATCCGAGATCAATGTCCATGGCGTAAAATTTCAAGAGACGAAGAAAATATTTGCATAAAATAGTTATATTATTCCTTGAGTTTGTTTATATGTTCTGGACATGGATTGCTAGGCATCGACATTATTGCCAAATTCCAGGATTTTTAGGTTTTGTCTTGTATAAGAACATGCTACCTTTCAGCTCCGACTGTCCAGTCCAGGACAAAATTAAGCTGACCAGTTCCATGTCTGTTATGACATCCATCTCAATAAGATTTCAAGAGAAGAGTTCGTCAAAACATTGAGCTGACCCTGCAAGTTTTGGCCGTAATTGATGATCTCAAAATTTCAGGGTTGATCCCAAATGTGGGCTTATGAACCGCTCTCATATCTAGATGTTCAAAGAGAGTTAGACTTGGAAGTTAACTCAAGTCCAAGTTAACAATTTCATGAATCACCATTTATTGGATTCAAATTTATAAATTCCATTTATTCATAATAATAACCTAACTCTAATACTTGGGCGACCTACCAAAAACTAAATAATTAAATTCAAGTGACTTTATAAATAAGTAATATTAGTTTATATCTAACACAAATGTCACTTCATTAATTTCCAAGCATCCTCATGATTTTTTTTTCATTTTACTCTTCAATACCAAGACTTGCACAAGTTTTAAGACTAATTGCTTTAGATTATTGTTGTTTCATAGAATTATTATTTATTTCCAATTATTACGTTTATTTATGTGTTATATTTCATTAATTTTTATTTATCTATAACTCCAAAAAAAAGTGATCGTGTCATAGATAATATTGCGGGAATAAACAGTAATTTTTAAAATATGATGATTAAAATAAAAATTGATTTTGTGGTTATCCTATCTTTAATTCTAAATAATTTGGGTATGGTTGTTGAATTTGCTTTTATAACTTCTTAATGCATTTTTGGAAATAATCTTTTTAAATAAGATTGTGTATTATTAAACTTTTCAAGATCTCTCTACATTAGCTGGAGGACTCATCGTAATTAGTCTAAGTGCCCGTTTGGTTGAGCTTTTATCAGTAGAGCTTTTATCAGTAGAGCTTTTGTTAGTAGAGCTTTTCTGAGAAGAGCTTTTTTTAAA
>JANIJH010000004.1:5969999-5992907 GCA_024520975.1 Erythroxylum areolatum
ATTCAAATACAAACAACCCCAAAATTCAATGATATGCTAAGTCATGAGTAAAGAGGGGCATTATCAAACTTTAATATTTTTAAATTCACAGTCATTCTTTTATAATTAATTCTAACTACCTCGCAATTGTTTTTTCCAAAAACTTTGAATTTAGATTTTAAAGAGAAGTAAAAATTTTAATACCCATAAATTTAAATTTTTGCAGGATAAATTATATCTAAATATGTATAAAAATATTAATGAGATAGGACTAGTTTTATCTTTAATCATATATATGAAGTTGTATTTATTGAGGAATTAATAGTAAACTAGCATGATTGCAACTTAAATAGGGTAAAATAAATTTAAATGAAAATTATATAATTGAAATTATTTATTTTTTCGTCCATGACTTTTAGTTTATTTCAAAATTTTGATGAACAATATTATAACTAATATTTATAAGAGAAGTAAATTTGCAATACCTATTTAAAATACTAAAGGGACATAGACACAAACTACAAAATATCATTTAATTAAATTGGAATACCTTTATTATACTCAATAACTACTATTCTTAATAACAACGTATGGGTTTTCTGTTAGGTTTGATCGAATTGTGGCGTAGAAATAAAATTAGGAAACACTAATTTGATCAATAAAAGGACATAGACACAAACTACTTGAGACAATTAACCGATTGATGGAACGACGGTTCAATTATGATGCATGTCAATCGTATAAGGATTCTGGGATCTTTGAAACCCTTGGAAACCTAGAGTAACAAGATAGTTGACGGCAGGCATCCAATTTCCTTAAGTCACCTGCATAATTGGTCTACATTGGATCAGTTTTGTTATTTAACTTTATCCAAATGTTTGCAATTGCTTTTTAGTTGATAGAAGTCCGAGCTTTTAACTTCTTCAATTTAGGTGAACCAAGACGCAGGGTTTTCTACGCCTGGGTGACGCTGAAATTTGGGACGAAGTAGGCTACTAGTTCCCTGCGTGATTATTAACGTACACGCTTTGACTTTCACCTACGAGACAAACCTCTTACCCTCATCACGACAAACGTTCGTAATCTTGTAATGTCTTATTTACCCTTTGTCCTTTTGAGCCACCAGTTGTCTGTAGCAACTTTATCAGTAAGAAGTTAAAACATCACTCCCCTCAGATTTGATTTGTTGTAATCTTGTAATGTCTATTTGATTTGTTTATCATGCCATAATTCAGAAATCTACTGGTGCGGCGTTACCCAACAGGGCTTTTGGATAGACTTTGCCAACCGGTGTTGGAAATTTCAGTTTTAAGGAGCCTATTTTACTGATAAAAACCATCCATTATTTGACTCCAAATACCAGGAGTATGGTCAAATTGCAAGGCATATCCGCAAACTTGGTTTGTGATTGGTTATCGGAATAATCGAGTATATTGTCTAGGGTGATGTGTCGTATATTGTCTAGGGGCATGTGTGCTATATACTGCATGTCATTTCTAGTGTGAACTACAATACGTTTTGGTTTTACTGCACTACGAGTATAAATTCAAGATCTCGGGTATAACTACAGCTTTTGGCTTCAAATGCCCTTTCTCTACAAATGATAGCACTGCTAGATTGTTGTCGCGTTCCTTAATTCACCCATCAAAACAATGTCTAAGTTTGTGGTTAAGTTATAAGTTCTGGCTCTTGTCCAAAAGAGTTTGTGTCATCTTACTGTTCTTTCGTGATTACCAAGGCACATAGTTCTCCTCGTTGTCATACATTACTCATTCATGGCACCTTGATTTGTTCTTAAGAAGTTTGACAGACTTCAAGCTTTGGTTTAGAGAGTGGGGAGCGGGGACGATTTTACTGAAAAAAAGAGCCGTTTTCTCAGGTCATCCTGGGTGGAAGCGACTGTAAGTTAGAGCTAGCATCGTTGCAGTTACAATTTCATGCGAGCTATGGGATGCAGTTCTATGACCATTCCCACTATTCCGGCAACTAGTCCAGGCGTCTTTAAAGAATTCAATGGTCTTCGACGTTCAGAGTCAGGCAATGACTTGTGCACGCAAAGCAGCATGCGGAGGTCCCAGTCGGATAACCACCTTTGCTATTCCATCAACCGTATACGTTCCAGTGCAGTGCAACCAAAGCTAAAGAACAGTCGCTCCTTCAGCATTTTCCCATTCCAACTACCAAGCTCCGTAATACCAAACTCTATTCGGTCATTTCTTTTGGACCTAGAGACTAGTAAGGACATGGATATGGATGAGAAAGATTTGGGCACCGACGAAAGTTTGGAGGAAGAAGACATCGAGGGTAACGATAACAGGGAGGTAAAGAAGAGGGCTAATTGGGTGGAGAGGCTACTGGAGCTCAGAAGTTACTGGAGGAACAGACAACAATCGGAGAACCTAGACTTTGATGATGAAACTTATGCGGTGGATGAGGATAAAGACTGTATGTGTTATGATGATGATGAAAGCTGCTGTGATGTGGATTATAGCTCGGATCAAGAAGATCAAAGAGCAGAGATGAAGTATGATCGTGAGACATTTTCAAGGTTTTTGACTCGGGTACCGTGGTCAGATGTCAAGCCATTATCAAAGCTGGCTTTCTTGTGCAACATGGCGTATGTTATACCTGACATTAAGGTACGACGTAGCAACACCATTCTCTTGAATTCCTTAGTTTCCCTTCCTCTTTTTGACTGATATTGTAAATCTGAAAAATAAAAAAAGCTAAAGAAAATATATGTTCTACCTATATCCAGCTAATATAAATTATATTTATCCAATTAACTTGCAGCCAAAGGATCTCAGAAGATATTACGGCCTACGTTTTGTAACATCATCCTTAGAAAAGAAAACAGAATTAGCTGCTTGTACAAAAGCAAAACTTGGTCAGGACTCTGTTAGTGTAGTTAAGGACTCCAATTCAAAGAGCATTGACAATCCAGAACACAAGAGTCTCATTCACCCCTCAGTTGCATATGAGATTGCTGCTTCAGCTGCGTCTTATGTCCAATCCCGCGCAAAAGGTCTCCTATCTAAAGTCTCTCAGTCCCGTGAAGGTGAATGTAGAGATTCAAGTTATAGAGTGGTCCAGACGGAGCTGGAAGGGGAGAGCTCACCTAGAGTATGTAACTCAGAGGTGGCTGCTTATGTTGCAGCATCAACAATGACTGCAGTGGTTGCAGCAGGGGAGAAGGAAAAACAGGAGGCCGCAAGGAACCTTCAGTCCCTTCACTCCTCACCTTGTGAATGGTTTGTTTGTGATGATTTTAGCACCTACACTCGGTGCTTTGTGATTCAGGTAATGAAACATGTTATTCTCCATTATTTTGCATGAGGCATCTATTAAGGGATTAGGTTGCAAAAAAGATGCTGAGGTATCGGAAACTAACTGTTCTCTATATTTGCTGAAATGCAGGGATCCGACTCCTTGGCTTCTTGGCAAGCGAACCTCTTCTTTGAACCTGCTAAATTCGAGGTTTGTATTTTACTATTTAGTACAAACTTTTAATCTTTGACTGAGACCTTAAATTTGACGAGGCAGAATAACCAATAATGGATTTAATTGCTTTTTTGAGTGAAAATTTTTAATTATTAGTTTATTTTAAGATGACAAGTGAATTTATATTTTAACTCAAAATTTTAAGATACAAGATTAATTATATTGTTATTATTTGATGAACCATTTATTTGAACACAATTATTTTACTCGAACTAAATTAAGTATATACTATTTACAATTTAAAAATACATTTTACTTGAATAACTTGTTCAATTCTATTTTATAAGTATATATTAGTTTGATATTAATCTTTATATTTCATAATTATTATTTTTATTTTAAGAAGATTAACAGTTTATATATAAAAAGACTTATATTTGGCCAAAATTTTAAAGCAATTAGTTTTGAATAATTTCAACTTCTTCATCTAGTAAAAATCTTGCTAGGATATATAAATTACTTGTTTTTTATTTATTCTCAATATGAAATTTATTATTTATTTAAAAATGTTGGCAGGAAACAGAGGTGCTTGTTCATAGAGGGATTTATGAGGCAGCAAAGGGTATATATGAGCAGTTCATGCATGAAATAATTGAGCATTTGAATCGATACGGAGAACGTGCAAAGCTTCAATTTACTGGTCATTCTCTTGGGGGCAGTCTCTCTCTTTTAGTCAGCTTGATGCTTCTGAGCAGGAAGGTTGTCAAACCATCCACCCTTCGTCCCGTTGTCACTTTTGGCTCACCATTTATCTTATGTGGCGGCCAACAGCTTTTGAAAGATTTAGGGTTAGATGAAAGCCATGTTCATAGTGTGATGATGCACAGAGATATAGTCCCAAGAGCTTTCTCCTGCAACTATCCCAACCATGTTGCGTCATTACTCAAACGTCTAAGTGGCACCTTCCAATCACACCCCTGTCTTAATAAGAACGTGAGAATTATCTTCCATAACTCTTTAATTGCAATTTAACCATCAGGATCCTATCAAACAAATCCTAATGAGATAAAAGAGTATAGTAAGTAATTTCACCTTTTTTCCTTTATTTTTATGCAGAAACTCTTGTACTCTCCATTTGGTAAATTACTCATACTTCAACCTGATGAGAAATCGTCCCCTCCGCACCCCTTGCTCCCCCGAGGGAATGCACTGTATGCTTTTGGCAAGACTCAATCTGGAGAACACTATCCAAGTGCCCTGAAAGCATTTCTCAACTGTCCTCATCCACTGGAAACTCTCAGTGCTCCAACGGCGTATGGTTCAGAAGGTACAATCTTAAGAGACCACGATTCAAGCAATTACCTGAAGGCAGTAAATGGAGTTCTGCGGCAAAACACAAGGTCACTTGACCGCCATGAAAGAAAGCCAAGGACTGGCCTATGGCCACTGCTCAATTCACCTTCTCCTCACTCATGGGACCATGGTAATCACTTGGAGACCCGCATGCGACCAAAGGAAATAATGAGCGGCGTGTGAAGCACTTATATTTAGTTCTCAAACAAAGTAAGCGCGAAATTCCTACTACTCTCCTTGCCCCTATTGATTCATATGTTTGGTGTACAAGCCTTCAATTCCGACCTCCTATGTGGTATATACTATACAATATATATAGAGCTGACTGACAACTCAATAAAATGCCCATCATTTCTTTTAGTAAAAAAAATCCAAACCTGTTGAGGTTTTTCACTTTTTCTTCTCCTCTGTTAACTATGTAAATGAGTTAGTTGGAATTGGATCCGAGTCCTTAGGCCTGAAACCTAAACCTTAGCTTCAACTGGCCTTAACGTCTAAACTCTTAACTCGATTAGCTTCCAATACAAGAAGCAGAAGGGGAAGGTAAACTAAAGACTTCTCGACAATCTCTGCATAATTAAACTTGCTAATTGTACATTTAGTTTTGAATAAAAACATGTTTAAGGTAAAAGTACATTTAGTTTTGAAGACCTAACATTATCGTTTACCAGCTTCAGCCATCTTTTTCCGGATCTCATGAGCCGCGTTGAAAATGCCCAGAGTAGGCTGATTACACACAAAGCACTTCTTGTTTGTTGAGTGATGCTGAGAACCAAAGAAGAGGATGAAAGATTAGTCTGATTTAAACGGACCGAACTGTAAAGCATGATTAAATAGACACACACACTTGGATACAAACATCACTGACCCTGACCATAAAGTTCATGCATTGATTGATCAAATATCTGAAGTGGCATTAATAGGTTACCTTCAAAGCACAATGCTCGCAGAAGTAGTGCTTGCATTTTGTGACAACAGGATCTTGAAAAGGTTTCCTGCAGATGAAACATGCAAATGGTAATGAATCATCATCATCATCTTCATCACCACCCTGGCCTATATCTCCTTCGTCTTCCTCAAGAGCCCTCAGGGCGAGATTTCTCTTCCTAACCTTCTCAGCCTCCTCCCATTCTTTCTCCAATTGCCAACCAGATTTATAATCCCCCCGATCATGCATGAATTTACAAGAGTCTCCATACCCACAATAACCAGTTTCTTTGTAGTCCTTGCATATGTCTGGCTGGTAATCAAACCTAGCTGACACCCTAATGTGAGCAGAAGCCCTAAGAGGCCCATGTGCACCACCAGCCTTCTCACTTGATATTGTTTGCTCTCTTCGAAAACCAGCTTTATGATCGGTATACCCGTGAATTCCTTTATACAGTTTTTCGTCACCAGAGCTTTTGCTTTTTCCCTTCAATGCCTCTTCTGCTCGTTTAAGAGCCTTTTCACGGATGGCTCGAGCATCTCTAGAAAAATCAGTCTCAGTCTCCAGTATTGCTGTAGCTCTACTATCGTTTTGAACTTGAATTTCCTTTGATGAATCAAATTGAAACATTGGCCTCACAGATTCTTCATTTGATTCAACTGATGCAGTGCTCTTGGAAGATCCGGTCGAAAAATAGAGCTTATTATCAGATTTCGGGGCTTTTTTCTGGTTTTGCGACAAAAAGCTCTCATTTTTTGATTCCTGATCTTCGTCTTCATCTGCCTCAATTGTTCTCTTCCTAATATTTTTGTTCTTTAATGGTTTTCTAAAGAAGTTGCAAACTACATGAAAAAACCAAAACAAAAACCACAGCTTTACTACAAACGAAGGCATAATCGCTTAGAGAAACTAAAATAAGATAAGAATACGAATTGAAAAAGGGTACAAGTACTGAAGTTATCGACAAAGAAAGATATGCACACCTTGTTCGGACTGTTGAGCTTCACCTGAATCCGCCATATTCAGGGCAATTAGAACTGAAGAGAAAAACATTAACATGACAATTCAATAAGTTTCCCTAATCAGCCGCAAGTCCAGAACAGAGAAACCCAATAATTGCTGAAAACCAAATGCAACAACCAAGGCCAGGAAGGAACAAATTTGAAGTCAAGAACCTTACCCAATCAAAGCCCGATTGTTAGTGAAGCTGTAGCACATACGAGACGAGACGGCGACAAGAACTATCACCGGCGGCAACAAAACCAACTTAGGGATCGGGGAGGAAAAAGCTACAGAAATTCATACTACTTCCGGTCTTGGGTCTTCGACTAGTTTTGGGTCTGGCATGCAGCTGCGGACCCAATCGGATTACATCCAAATGGTTGGTTATTAGGGTTTGTTCTTCAACAATGATGGGGCTGGACTGGGCTGGGCTTTCAAATTGCGTGTTGCCGCAACCTACACAGACCAATAGCGTCAGTTACCAATCACTTTTATCCCGACGCATGGAATTGGAATGTGTATAGAAAGGAACCAGGCTGGTTACGTTTAGGTTAGGTTAGGTTTACTTGGTCGTCTTCACAGTATTCGTTTCAACACAATCTTAATTCAATTCGATGATGTATGTATTAACATTGTCTTCACAATTCAGATTCCATTAATCGTCATTGTCTCTTCTCAATCCTCTCTGTCTCTTTAGTCTTTCCCCATAAATTCAATTAACAACCATAGAAAAAAAGCTCAAAATTTGCATATACTTCTCTAGCCTATATTAGCTTCCATTAATATTATATTAACAATAAAATATAAAAGAACCCCTTCTTATCTGAGTCAAATTGATTTTAATTTGCCCTACTCCTTCCCTCCCTTCCCCCTTCTTGCATTTGCTGTCTGGATTCTGGTCCCCTCATCCCTGTGTTCTTCTCTTCTCGGCCCCTTTTGATATTGATTCACGGACACTTCGCCATTACGAGATTAAACAGTTTTCCTTAGGGTTTTGATTTTATCTCACACCATTTCTATCTTTTAACTCCATTTTTTTTCATACCCTCTAAAACATAATAGGGTTTCCTTCTCTCTCTTGTTGTTGTTCTTGTTTTTCTTTTTTTAAAAATAAATTGGTCAGGGTTTCCCTTTCTCTATAGTTTTGGAGTTAAAAGATTTGATTAGTCACAATCTGTGTGTAACGAAACAACTTGTAGATATTTAGGTTTATTGAAGCGCCCCGCCCTGAATTTTGTTGCTGAGGTCTCTGTGTTAAGCGATCCTGGTTTGACCATATCCAGGATTTTGGTTGAAATTACAAAAATTTCCACCTGCTCATTTGGTTTAAACGATAGTAAGGAGTTGTGGGGAAGTTTCCTTTTCCTAAAAAAAGGCGTAGATTGAAAGAGAACAAGAATCCCTGTTTTTATCGCATTTCTTTGTGCTCTTTTAATCATCTGGATGTTTGTATTTCTCTAGAATCTATAAGAGGGTATTGGTGGTGGTGGTGGTGGTTTTGTGGCTTAGTTTTTTTTTTGGGTATTAAAGAAAAAGGAAAAGAAGACAGGAAGGTGAAAAAGGTGGTTAAGATTGCATGGGCGAGCATGAGAGGTGGGCGGAGGCAAGCAGTGGGCTATTGCCAAATGGGTTATTGCCCAACGAAGCGGCGTCGGTGATCCGAGCCCTGGACGCCGAGCGATGGTCTAAAGCCGAAGAGAGAACAGCGGAGCTCATTGCTTGCATTCAGCCCAATCAGCCTTCTGAAGAGCGCCGGAATGCTGTTGCTCATTACGTCCAACGCCTCATCTGCAAATGCTTTCCATGTGAGGTATGGATTCTCTGTTCTATTACGTTTGCCTTCTGCAATTTTGTTTCTATTCATTAGTGTTGATTATGTTGTTTCTCGGGTTCTTAGGTATATGAACATTTGTAGATAATCGGAATTGGAGTTAACTGTCCGGATGGGATTTGTAAACTAAACTAGTAGAAATTTGATGATTGGTTTTAGGTCTTATAACGTGTTTTATTCCCTTGAGGGGCTATTTTCTAGATGGAAGTGTATTGTTTGTAAGTGTTAGTAATTTTGATTTGAATGTCATTTTTATGGAAACCAAATGTTGGTTAAAATGTAATATTTTCACAATACTTACTGATTAGTAATTCTTGCTGCATTTGAACCGTGCCTCAATATTTTTCCATTGTTGCAAAACTCTGAGTCTTTATTTCTATTTGGTCATGTATTCTTAATTATGATTGTTATTACATTTCGATGATTGTTGTTATTGTCGTCATTGTCAGGTGTTCACCTTTGGGTCTGTACCACTTAAAACTTACTTGCCAGATGGGGACATAGACTTAACTGCCTTCAGTAAGAACCAAAATTTGAAAGACTCGTGGGCTCATCAAGTTCGTGATATGTTGGAGAATGAGGAGAAGAATGACAATGCAGAATTTCGAGTGAAAGAAGTTCAGTACATTCAAGCGGAAGTATGTCCCATTTTGCTTCATTGCTATTTAGGCTCTCTCTTAATGATGAACTTGTTAATATCTTCTAACCTTGTCGTCTTTATTCATAAATGTGCTGTTCATTGTTGGCCTGGATTTATGATTTCAGTATTAATGATACAGAGATGCTCAATTACTTTTCTTTGGATAGAATTTAACTGAGACAAATGGAGAAGAAGCTAAAGTAGGATGAATAGGAACTGAGACGAATGGAGAAGAATGCTGAACCATAGGCCTGAATTGTATCATGGAAGAAAATAGTTGACTTTCAAACCATGAGCAGGGCTTGAATTTTCTTTTAAGCCATTAGTTTAACCAGCTCTGTAAACAATACACGGAAACAAACTTGTCATGAAAAAGAGTTTTGTATCTTACCCTCCAATATGTAGAGTTACAAGGACTTCTTGTGACGTTGTCTTGGTTAGGGCTGTAAACTTGGCTTCATGATAACGCTTTTTTTCCCGTATTATTAACTTTAGATGATTTGTGAGACAAATTTCAGCAAATAACTGTATGTTACCATGTAGTCTATTATATGTCACTGTTGAAGATTTAGCTTTTCTTATATATATGAATAAAATTACAGGTGAAGATAATAAAGTGTCTTGTGGAGAACATTGTGGTTGATATATCATTTAACCAGCTCGGTGGGCTATGCACCCTTTGTTTTCTGGAGGAGGTTAGTGGGTTGTTAAACAAATAGCATAAGAAATTGATTTTTAGAAGAAAAGTCACAATGATAATACCTTTTGTTTTTCTCTGAGTCTTTTGTAGGTTGATAATCTCATAAATCAAAATCATTTATTCAAGCGGAGCATTATTTTGATAAAGGCTTGGTGTTATTATGAGAGCCGGATACTGGGTGCTCACCATGGATTGATTTCCACTTATGCTCTTGAAACCTTAGTTCTTTATATATTTCACGTTTTCAACAATTCCTTTGCAGGACCCCTTGAGGTAGGCTTCATTAGCTTTGCATTCTTTAGTCTAGCCGCATTGTTTTGCAGTCATCTGATCTTTCTCCATTTGGGCTATGCATTTCAAGGTCCTTTATCGCTTTCTTGAGTTCTTCAGTAAGTTTGATTGGGACAACTTCTGTGTCAGTCTCTGGGGGCCAGTGCCCATTAGCGCGCTTCCAGATGTAACAGGTATCTCATAATTGCCTTAAAGTCATATGTTAACTTCTGGCGGATCCCTTTATTTGGAAGTGCTAGTCAATTTACCAGCTGTTGTTATTTTATGACTTGTCTTGCAGCGGAGCCTCCTCGAAAGGATGGTGGAGAATTACTACTTAGTAAATTATTTCTGGACGCTTGTAGTGCCGTGTATGCTGTTTACCCTGTTGGTCAAGAAAATCAAGGACAACCTTTCATTTCGAAACACTTCAATGTTATTGATCCATTACGGATAAACAATAACCTTGGACGTAGTGTCAGTAAAGGTATTTGAATAACAATAATCACCTTTTGCCTTCTGGATGTTTTCATTTCACCTTCACCATGAGATACACACATTCTTGTGTTTGCACACACAACAAAATGTTGTATACAGCATCGAGGTTCCAAACATTTAATGTTGTTAGCTATCCATTTCCTTAGAAAGTATATTTTTATTTTTGTTTCAATTGCTCAGTTGATTTAATTTGCCTCATGGCTGATACTTTTTCTATAAAGATGATCCTATTAAACCATGAATCTTAGCAACACAGAATAAAAAGGCACTAAGGGATGAAACATATCAAAATGTTTAACAAAAATTGCAATTTTTATTTCCTGCATAAAAAGTTGAACAAGTGGTTATGTTGACTTTAGCACTTCTAGCAGAGTCATTGGCCAGGATTCTAATTTTAAGTCTCATTTCATTTTTTATTTTGGCTCGTTACTATTTGTAGTTTATGCATTTATTGAATGAACTCTCATGAGAGTTGTTGCTGCTGGGGTACTACTCTTCATAACTTGCTCCTGCCCTGTCCAAAGTTTCAACTAGTATATTATCACGTTATCTTTGGCTTTGGAAAGATTGCTTGATTTTCTTTGTTTTTATTGGGATTCTAGAAGGACTTTGTGTTTGTTTGCATATGGAATTCGGCCTTGCCTTGTGGTTTTGTTCTATCATTGGGTTTTGGAACACCCTCTGGTGGTTACAGTGCATATTGGATAGGATTATAGCAAGTGGCTTGCTTGAGTAGCTGAAGAGTTAGCAAAATATTATAGACAGGCAAGGTCTTAATATCTGGAGCAGGTCCATGATTATCAGAATTTGCAGATTTTTAGTGCTGACCTCTTCTGTTGATGAAACCATTGCTTTGTTTAGTTCATCATATGGTCTGTGGGCAAATTCTATCATATTCTCCATTTGACTGGCTGTGTAGGATATGTGATCACAGCTTTCCAATCATTATTGATTGCTATCCTTAAATTATTGTCTCACTTCATTATATTGTCCTTTCAGTCCTATATTAAACAGAAAGTGTCGGCTGGGACTAACTTAAAAAATGCTTATAATTTCAAGAGTAGCATGACTCAACAAATGAATGTATGTGATTTTTTGTCATACTTTTGGATATTTCTCTAATGGTCAAACTCTACTTTCAGCTTGAATTTCTACTTTGCTGTTAATTTAGCAACTGGCTTTTTCAGGTAACTTCTTCAGGATACGCAGTGCATTTGCATTTGGGGCGAAAAGGCTGGCTAGGTTACTTGATTGCCCAGAAGAAGACCTACATTATGAAGTAAACCAGTTCTTTATGAACACTTGGGACAGGCATGGCAGCGGCCAGCGCCCTGATGCACCAAAGAATGACTTACGGCGCCTGATGTTGGCAAACCCTGATCATACTAATGGATCTGAGCATTATAGGAATAATTCGAATGCTAAAACCCCTAGCTGTGAAACTCAAGTTGATGCTCATAGTTCACGCAGTTTGTCCTCCCAACATGGTAATTATCCCACTGAGAGCACAACTAGAAGCAGTGAAGTTGCTGCAGTTTCACGCGGTCAAACACAAAAGACTTATGTTAACTCAACAAGCACTAGGATGTCAGATCAGTCAAGGAGAGAAAGTGATTCCAGTCAGGGTGCTTATGCTGATAAAAGTCAGAAAAGTTCCAAACCAGATAACTTGGGCAATGACCTTCAGGGACGGTACATTTTTGCAAGGACACGATCTAGTCCTGAACTTACTGATGCATACACTGAAGTTCCTTCTCAAGGAAGACATAACAGAGCCTCAGAAGGTGGAAAGGGCCAGACTTCGTCTACTAGGTTGGATACTAACAGGAGGAAGAAGCCAGAATCTGATAATCTGATTGGTCATTATCTTAGATCTCCAATTGACGATTCTTCAGGTGTTAGGCAAAACCCGTCCCATCAAAATCTTGATGCGACTGCGGGCTCATCAAATAACTACTATGATGATCATGGTTTGGATGCAATGGGTGAGGAAGTTGCTTCCATGATGGGGACACTTATTATGCAGCAGGAAGAGCAAGACCGTGTAAATATGATGGCATCTTCTGCAGGTCATGGGTTCAATGGTCAGGCTCACGTTCCATTGAATTTAGCATCAAGTCATGTGCCCTTTCCACTCCCACCTTCTGTCGTTGCTTCAATGCGTTATGCTCAGAGAAATTTGGGAGGAGTGATACCCACTAATATTCCAATGATGGAGGCTCCCTGGGGGACAAATATGCAATTTCCCCAAGGCCTGGTTCCATCTTCACTAACCCATTATTTTCCTGATGTAGCATTGACCTCGAATCTGGAAGATCCCTCTGAACCCAGCAACGAGAATTTTGGTCATACTGAATTGAACACTGTGGAAACTGAACATGATCCCTGGCATGAAAAGGAGAGGGGCTCTCATATTGGATTTGACCTTGACAATGGAGGATTTGAAACTCATCAATCAGATGAAAAGAAGCAGTCTACATCTAGTTATAATTTTGTCCCTTCCTCCCATATGGGTGTCTATAATAGCTCTGCTAGAGTTCAACAGAAGTTCACGAAAGAATTTCGAACTGCAACAAGAGAAATTGATCCTTTCTCATATCAGGAGAACAAAGGCTCTGAAGTTTACTCTGATGAGAGAATTGATAGTTCAAGGTCTTTCCCAGCTTCACATTCCAGTTCTTTGAGAAGTAAAACATCTTCTGAGAGCTCTTGGGAAGGATCATCTGCAAAGTCGTCAAAGTCAACCAGGGAAAAAAGAGGCAGGAAAACTAGTTCAGTGCCATCTGTAGTATACGGGAAAGGTAAGACTGTATGTGATCATTTATCTAATCAAACAGATGATGACAACAAAGACTGGAATGTTGTGTCTGCCACGGCTCCTGAGATGACTGAAAGAAACATTGGACCACGATCTACAGCTTTGCGTGTTCTGAGGCATCAAACATCTGGGTTTGATACTGCTCAGACAAGTGCATCTGAGTCTTTGATACCTATTGCTCCAATGCTTTTAGGTCCTGGTTCACGACAAAGAAATGCAGATAATTCAAGCGTTGTTCCATTTACGTTTTATCCTACAGGACCACCGGTCCCATTTGTTACAATGCTTCCTGTATATAACTTCCCAAATGAACAAGGGACTTCTGATGCACCAGGCCAATTTAGTGTCGAAGAGATCCCAGATAACAGTGACTCTGGTCAGAATTTTGAGTCAGCTGAGGGACTTGACCAAGCCGAGGTGTTAAGTTCTGATTCCATGAGGAGGGTAGCTTCTGTTGAGCCCTTAGAGCACAAACCTGACATTCTTAACAGTGATTTTGCTAGCCACTGGCAAAATTTGCAGTATGGCCGTTTCTGCCAAAACTCACCGTATCCTACATCAGTAATTTGCCCTTCTCCTGTTATTGTGCCACCTGCATATTGGCAAGGCCGTTTTCCCTGGGATGGTCCAGGGAGACCCGTGTCAACCAATATGAATCTTTTCACACAGCTTATGAGCTATGGGCCTCAACTAGTTCCTGTTACTCCTCTGCAGTCTGTGTCTGGTAGATCTCCTGGTGTTTACCAGCAGTACGTTGAGGAAATGCCACGATATCGTAGTGGGACTGGAACCTACCTGCCAAATCCGGTGAGATAAAACTCCAGCTTAGTATTCTGTCTTTTGCCAAATGTATAAGCTGTATACATGTTCCTAAAGAGATGGAGCTTTCTATTTTCCTCTACATATTTGACATGTACGTGTTCTACAATCGTAAACATATAGTCTTGTTGATATGAAAACATACAACACTTGTTCCAGCAATTTATCTGACACTATTATGACTATAGTAGTTGAGCAGTGCCCTTGTAGAAACAAAATTTGCATTTGCATCTTGTGTTACTTCTCTTATTTCAATTATCTACTTTCCATAAGCTTTAGCCTATAAAAGAGTTGTTTGGATATCATCTTAATGTATGCTAATGATCTTCAAATTGCCAGCAACCTTTTCCCTGGATTCTTTACTTCTGCTTGCCAATTTTGGTAACTTTTATTTTGAATGACTTCAGAAGGTATCTGTTCGAGACCGACATTCGACAGGTAACAGAAAGGGAAATTACAACTACGAAAAAAGTGAACACCATGGAGATAGAGAAGCTAATTGGAGCGTCAACTCAAAGTCTCGCTCTACTGGACGCAACCATAATCGCAGCCAAGCTGAGAAGTCGAGTTCAAGAGCAGACCAATTGGCAGCAAGTGAGAACCGAGCTGACAGATCTTGGGGCTCACATAGGCATGGTGCATTCCATTCACATCAATCCCAGAATGGCCCACTTCGGCCAAACTCCACTCAGAGCAGTTCTACTAATGTAGCCTATGGAATGTATCCACTACAATCCATCAATCCTGGTGGTGTGTCAACAAATGGACCTACTATTCCATCTGTTGTTATGCTCTATCCATATGATCATAATTCTGGTTATAGTTCGGCAGCAGACCAACTTGAATTTGGATCCCTTGGACCTTTGGGTTTCCCCGCATCACATTTCAATGAGGCAAACCGGTCAAGTTCAGGATTTGAGGACCAAAGATTTCACGGCAACGCTGCTCAACGGTCTTCACCAGATCAGCCTTCCTCACCCCACCTCCAGAGGTAGTTACATTGTCTCTCCAAGGCAGCAAATGTAAGATTTACGAACATGCTTGAACCAAATTTGTGGTGTGCTTTAAGATTTACAATAATTAGTTGATTAATCTTGTTGAGAATCCTTGAAATTTATTTGCCAAATTCAACCTGATTCAACCATCGTTCTCCAACAAGTGCTTAATGTTGCGTACGGTGAATTGGACTTCTGTGGTCAAACTTCAGTTGGTGGTTTATGTTTCCGGTGGGATTGTCTTGTGATATTTTAATTTATCATCTTAACAGGGGGATTTAATTGTATTGCTGGATCAATGGCCAAGATGATTTATCAGATGAAGGTTGAGGATTTCCCACCTCTACCGTTTCCAGCTCCTGGAGAGAACAGTGATGGGAGAAACTATAATGAGAGAACCTCCAGTTACGAGGGCTTTTCTGTTCTCACCTCATCATACACGGGAAAGAGCGAATTTGATTATTCTGATATGTTCCCCTGGAAAGGTCACATGCTCCCTCGTGCTTGTTTGTATACTAGAAATCATAGTATCTGCTCTGCCCAAAAGGATACATAATACATTGGCAGTGAAGGAATGCAGGATTCGTCGATTACTCTTGTGATAGACTCAACACATTGTAACACCACTAATGTAGAAGCCCGCAGTTTTAGAATCTAGGGTTTTTATAGCATGTTACAGAATTGGTTTCATCCGGATTTTCATCCATCTGTGTATTGGGGATTTTGATTCGTAAGTTCAGGGTATGAGCTCTGCATATGCACCCTTGAAGAAGTAAAAATTTTAGTCATTCAACCACCTCTGCATGGTTGAAAACTATATTGTTAGGTCTGCCTTGTTGATATGGAAAGATTTTGTCTAAGCCTAATTCAAGGTGTCTTAGAAGTTTGATTAGCCTTATCATATATAGAAGAGTTACATAGAGCGTGAAAGATTTGCATATTTACCAGAACAATTCAAACTGAAACTAAATTTACATTTGAGTTATTTTACCTCCACTACATAATTTCTACATTTCTCTCAAATTAATATCCTATTTGTTAGGAGAAGCTCACACATTAGTTGATGTATCAAAGTCAAAACCAGTTTGGCCGCCAACAGAGAAATTGAAGAAAGTAAAACCCTTAACAAAAATAATAACTGAAAGGAATACGAAAAAAGTGAAAATAGCACATTGATGCGTTTACCCCGCGAAAAATGATGCGGCACTACCGGGACAATTTCAGAATTTGATGTTGGATAGGGCAAATCTATCTTGATCTCAAACCAGGTATGTTCCTAAGTCCCATCTTACCAAGGACAAGCTTGGGGATGGCAGGAGGATTATCGAGCCCCATGCTTCGGCTAAACTCATTGGCAAGCTCAACTAACCTATACTTGTCCCTGCCCACGTTCTTATTGGAATTGTAATAACCAAGCCAAGCTTGGTATGCTGCTTCTTTGTTCTTCATCTCTACATGGGATAATGCTCGTTCCACCTGCTCAACACATCAGATATAGTTTCTTAGAATTGTTATTCATCGGCAGTTGAGGGGAAAAAAGCTCAAAATCTATCTCTATCTAACCTTTTTCTTTGTCTCTGGATCTACTGAAGGCACTGCAGCTTTTGATACTGGCAGATCCCTGAGGGTAGATAAGAAGAACTCCTCCCAAGGTGCCAGTAGCAATACGCCTTGGCCTTCTTTGCCTCTACGCCCAGTTCTACCAAGTCTATGTATGTATTGTTCTCTATCAGCAGGTAAGCCCAGCTGCATTATAAATAAATTTTCATTAAGAGATCACGTCGAGGACATTTTTCTTCTCAAATTTGAGAACTTTCAGAATAAGACTTCACTTATGGGACACCTTTTATCTTGGAAATTAACTAGAGAATTGGCAGAGAAATCATAAAAAACTCGAGATGAATGGAGTTGGATTAATATCCAAGTACCTGTATCACAAGGGTCACATCAGGATAATCAACTCCACGTGCAGATACATCAGAAGTCACAAGTATAAGGCCCTTGGATTTTCTGAATTCATCAGAAACCCTGGTCCTATAACTCTGAGGCTTCCTAGAATGTATCTCTCTAACATTTAATTTCAATTCACCGAGAAGATCCGCAACCATTCTTGTAACCATAGCAGTTGTGCAAAATACAAGAACCTGCACAAACCAAGGGCAAAATTTTAGGCATGGTAACATAAGAGTTAACCTAGACAGTCTCATAACCAAACAGTTGAGAGGAGTAATAACTCTTTTCAGCCAAATATATAATCTGTGAACATAATCCAGTACGTTGTAATGGAGCAGTGACATGCTCAATTGCATTACAGTGACATGCTCAATTGCAAAAAATCATACCTTATAATTAACATCATCAGCAATATGATCCTTCAGAAGAGCATATAATAGGGGAAATTGCTTGTCTAATGGAGCAACCAAAAATGTCTGCTGCACCTGCAACGATCCAACATTTAAGGTGAATATTATATCAACAACTCTGTTGCTTTTTCGAATCAGGAAGATATTTGCAACTCTCATCCTCCATGTTATGAATTTTACTACTGATTGCTTGCTAACAGCCAGGGAAGAAAACAATCAGTCTAAACTCTTCTGTACATTAGTGACCAAACCAATAAAATCAAAAGCAAATGACAAAGGATTTTACCTGTGAATGTGTCTCCTCAGATCCCTCTTGAACTGTATTAATGAACTCATGATCTCTCTTCAGAGCAATATGACAGATTTGACGAACCTATATGCCAAACAAACAACTCAAAACAATTTTCACCAACTCAAAATTATCACAATGTAGAGGCAAGTCACACAAGTAAACCTCTTCAGGAACAGTGGCAGAAAAAAGAAGTGTTTGTCTTTGTTTGGGAACAGCAGCAATGATTTTTTCAATGTCTTTCCGGAACCCCATGTCTAGCAAATGGTCAGCCTCATCAAGAATAAGGACCTTCACTCCCATCAGCCTTGTTGCAAATCCTGCAGTATTCTCCATATGATCTCTAAGTCTTCCAGGTGTAGCGACAAGGATCTACAGTATTCAAATATTTGAGAAGTGGATCATTGTAGGGCCCAAGATAGACAACAAATAGAAAGGTTTAACAGTAACACATTTTCCAAATTTTGACATATGAAACATTAAAAATTGGGTAACCCAACATGTTTAATTATTCACCTGACAAGGATTTGCTTGCATTCTTTTCTGTTCTAGAGCAAGTCTTGTACCACCCATCACCACTTGAACGCCAAAAGAAGGATGATACTTCAATAGAGTGTTTGCTTCTGCAGCAGCTTGACTTGCAAGCTCCCGAGTTGGGCAAATCACCAGTACAATAATAGGGGGGCGTTTTTGGTCACGGTCAACAGGAGGAGATTTGACAATAACCTCAATTGATGGGAGCTGAAACAACAAAGAGTATTAGTTAAATTCAACAGCATCTTCAAATGACTTCATTCATCCAAATCAAAGCAAATCCATAGGATGATTGCAAACATCATCGTACTATTCAAGTACAATCACACTCTCTCTCTCTCTCTCTGAGGCTAAGAACTAGTAAGGCCTATTAGAACGGTTGTAGAGAAAAGATCTGATAAGTTCAAGTGGCAGTAGTCAAAACGCTCTAAGGATAGTGATCTCTTGATGTAGTGATGGAATTCTTCAAACAGGTTTTTCCTGGTCAATTTGCCAGAACCGGTAATGGACAGTAAAAGGATCTTACCAAAAATGCAACAGTTTTTCCAGTTCCTGTTTTAGCCTTGGCCAGAACATCCTTACCTGGAAAGAAATCAACAAACTGTGTCATCTTATGTTCCAGTCTGTCAACAATGGTAGTAGGCTAATAGCAAATCACTACCAAGTAAAGATGCAGTGCATGTTTAGAGATGAATCCCTTCACTACTGATGAAAAATTTTAGGTGAGTTGATCCAGAGGACATAATATTTAAATACTGAACTCCAGAAACCAATTCATCAATTAGTTTTGTGGAAATCCTAACTAAATGAACAAGTCAGTCACAAAGACATAATAAACAATTGCCCTATACCAAAGCAGATCGAAAACAAAAAAAATGGAAGGAAAGACAGTCTACTTGGAGTAAGCATGCAGCAATAGTAATAACTAAATCAGCCCAATTTTTAATAACTCAACCAGACGCTACAACTCTTATCTTGATGGACAAGCTACGATAAACTAACAGAAACTGCGTGATAATAGGGAGAAACAAACCTTTGAGTATTACTGGAAGAGTTGCCTCTTGAACCACCGTCATTTTTTCATATCCAGCATCCTTGACTCCTTTTAAGGACAAGGGAGAAATTGCACACTGATCAAATCTGCAGGCATGATAATGTAAGTATGAGATGCACTCAAAACGCTAATATTGGCCATACAGAGTACAGAGAACTAGAGTTTTCTCCTCAATAGCTATCAAAAAACTTATTAAATGTTTATGCTAAAACTAAATGTGACTTCATGTCTAGGGTACAGCTAACTTTCCTAGTTGCCCCACACACAAGAGATTAAACATAGAACAAAGAAGGAAGGGAAACCGATAATCAGTCAAAATCTCAAGCTGGGCAAAGAAACTAACAAGCAACAATTCACGGATGAGTAAATTCTTTGAAACCTGCCTAGTCTCACTCAGATAAGAAGACTGTGAATCTCCAGGTGAGCTCGGCCTTTTCACACTCAACCCGAGAGAAGATTTTTCATTTTCCTTCAGAACACTGTCAGCCTCAATATCATTATCCCCATCGTCACTCTCATCTTCGCTAAGCAAATCCCCAAAGCCCCTCATTGACGTCTTCCCTTCTTCATCATCATCGTCATCCTCATCATTGTCAACATCACTTTCCTCGTCATCCATAAATCCCCTCTTTGCTCTTAATCCACTTCCCACGCTTCTCCCAACCCGCGAATTTTCAATCCTTCTATGTCCTCTCTTCCCACTTTTTAAATTCAAATCTCTGCCACGGTTCCTCCGCGAATTATACCTCTCCCCTTCCTCCTCCTCCTCCTCATCGTCATTTTCGCCAAATGCACTATCAAATCGCTGACTACCACGAGAACGCCTCGAAAATGAATCAACTTTGCTTCGAATTCTAGTTTTCGAATCCCCAAACTCGCCACTTTCTCTTCTCCTCTTCGCCGTAAACCCTTCCCTTACTCTTTCTCTAACCCTTCCCTTATTCATTTCCCTATCTATACTCTTTTTCCCTCTATTACGAGCCATACCCGAGTTCATTTCCCTGTCTATACTCTTTTTCCCTCTATTACGAACCATACCCGAGTCTGACTCGTCTTCACTCCCGAGTCGGCCGTGGAACGACTTATTACTCAACCCACTGACCCAGTCGCTGAGCTCGGCCTCGTCCTCAACGAGACTTTTTGAAGCCCTACCTTCGTTCATCTCGCTACCACGACGACCGAACTCAGAGGTCGAACCGGGCCTGGGTCGAAATGAGCGGGTTGAGAATCGGCGTACCGCGGGTTGCTGGTTCGCATGATATTTGAGTCTGAAAGGAAAGATTCGAGATAAAACGTGTATGTCCCCAGAGGAGTTAATGGAGGCTCCGAGTTTCATGGGTCGGAGACGTGTAACTGAAAATGATGGATTCAGAAAATGGAGCTGCGGAAGGAGCTTAATGCGCATGGTAACAGGTTTATTTACCGATTCTTGACGAAGAGTTGCCTGTGGAGTAGAAAAAGGGACTAGGGTTTAAGCAGAGACGCCTGATTCCGATAGGGTTTAACCGGGTATGATGGAAAGTAGCATGCGCATCTAAACGCACCGTTTCTCTTCCAACGCAGCGTTTTACTCCTACCAAAAGGTAGCTGCTTTGAATCCGCTCTATTTTTTAGGAACTAGCAGATGGATATTATTTGCTTATGTCCTCTTAATTTAATTCTAAGAATATTTATGCTTAATTTAATTG
This sequence comes from Erythroxylum areolatum, assembly GCA_024520975.1. Taxonomy (NCBI): domain Eukaryota; kingdom Viridiplantae; phylum Streptophyta; class Magnoliopsida; order Malpighiales; family Erythroxylaceae; genus Erythroxylum; species Erythroxylum areolatum. Next base: position 5,991,202 of record JANIJH010000004.1, read on the forward strand.
TAGGAGTATTTCCGAACATATTATATTATTTAATGTATAAATAAATATTATGTAATTTAAAATTTTGTAATAAAATTATAAATATTTAAATTTTAAAATGTATACTAAGAAAGGAATTAACAAGATTAAACTTTGTCATATTAAAAATATATAAGTTAGAATATTAGAAATAAATTAGTAAATTTTTGGAATAAAAAATAAAAATTAAGGAAATGTATAGTGCAATGTATTTCTTATAAATGGATAAAATATACAAAGTAAATACAAATATTATAATATCTAAGTAAAAAGTAAAAAACACATACCAACAGTCAAAATATGTTTAAAAAAATTTATAATCAATTAAATATTTTAGTTAATTAAAATAACGAAATTAAAAAGTCACTGGGTGTAATATTTTATATTATTTAATGTATAAATGAATATTGCGTAATTTAAATTTTTTGATAAAATTATAAATATTTAAATTTTGAAATGCATACTAAGAAAGGAATTATGATAGAATTATTAAAAATATATAAGTTAGAATATTAAAAATGAATTAGTAAAATTAGTTAGCAAAAATTTGGAATGAAAAATAAAAAATAAGGAAATGTATAGTGTAATCTATTTGTTATAAATGGATAAAATATACAAAGTAAATACAAATATTATAAAAAAACTATATCCCCAGTAATAAGTCATACCCCTGACTGAAACAAAATAAGTTATTTTTTTATCAATTTAATAATTTAGTTAATTAAAATAACAACAAAAGTCTATAGATGTAATACGTTATATTATTTAATGTATAAATGAATATTGTGTAATCTTAAATTTTGTGATAAAATTGTAATTATTTAAAATTTGAAATATATACTAAGAAAGGAAATAACAAGGTTAAAATTTGTTAATATGATAGAATTATTAAAAATATGTAAGTTAGAATATTAAAACTGAATTAGTAAAATTAGTTAGTAAGAATTTGAAATAAAAAGGAAATATATAGTGTAATGTATTTATTATCAATAGGTAATATATACAAAGTAAATACAAATATTATAATATCTAAGTAAAAAATAAAAAACAATTATCATCAGTCACTTATTAAATCATGTGCGTAACCGAAACAAACTATGTTAAATTTTTTTGTTATCAATTAAATATTTTAGTTAATTAAGATAACGAAAAAAAGTCAATTGGTGTAATATGTTATATTATTTAATGTATAAATGAATATTGCATAATTTAAAAGTTTTTGATAAAATTATAAATATTTAAAATTTGAAATGTATAATAGAGGAATTAATAAGTTAAAATTTTGTTAATGTGATAGAATGATAACAAAAATATGTAAGTTAAAAAAATTTTATAATCAATTACATATTTTAGTTAATTAAAATAACGAAAAAATGTCATTAGGTGTGGCTTATAAAGTTACATAAGTCACACACGTGAGTGAGTTTACAATTTTAAGTTAACCTAATAGTTGCACGAGTAGAATCACGCCTGTTCCACCCTAGAAATTACGACCGTTCTCTCATCTTCTTCGATTGAGATTTGTTCTCCAGTGAACGAGCAGTTGAAAACCTAAGTGTCCGAATCTTGTATTTCTTCAGATCTAAAGTTGGGACTTTAGATCTTGAGTTGTGTAACGCCCCAAATTAGGAGTTAGAATATTAAAGGAATTTAGTACGAATTATGTTTGTTATTTGCTTATTAAATAT